>DWLR01002923.1:0-14439 GCA_018246295.1 Papilio alexanor hazarajatica | reverse complement strand
TATATATATATATATATATATATATATAGTCTACAAATACACTTTTCGGTGTATCTTCGGAACCTAAGGTTCAATGACATTTAAAATTAAATTTGACCCAATTTGTTCATAAATTTCGTAGTTTTGAGATACCAAACATACACAAAAATATAAACGAATTGAGAACTTAGAGACTGGGAAGATAAAACTAGTCATGTTTTCAACTTCTTTAGTATCCATCGCATCAACTATTGTATTAATAAAATCTATTGTAGTCAACACACAACTGTAGATATAATTATTACACATAAAGATTTGAGACGCGAAGTAAATTTAGTATGTGTAATAATTATATCTACAGTACATACATAGTACATCTATAAGATTATTCATGTAAACAATGCATTCATTAGTAAAAAAAAAGAATAAAATTTAATTGTTGTGTACTATTACATTACAAATGTTATTTTAGTACAATATAATAACACAAAAACTTATCAAACAAGGGCCTCATAATAACAAATGACTTCCCTTAGAAAGACGTCGAGGATGTAATGAAACTTAAAAATTACCCTTTTTTGTAAACTCTGGGCCTAACATCCACTTTACGACATAACTTTTGTATTTTCAGGGTATATTTCTCTTGTTCCTTTTTTTAAAAGACTGCTTAGCGAACTTTAAACTAGTTGGAAGTTTAATTAAATTTATGTTTTCTATTTTATTTTTGTTTTCATGATAGCACAACGAGGGAACTTGACTAATTTACACGAGAGAGAACACACATGAATAAATTTATTGACTGTTACCATCTCATTTTAAATAAATATTCTTTGATGATTGATCGTACTTTAATCGGAAACTGTATACATCAGTGGATTGACAGGTTGATTAAATGCAAGATGTGTACCAATTACGGCTGAGGCTGAAACTGTGTTTATGTTACATTAAAAATGATTAGCAAATCTTTGGATGAGGACATACAAGTGTATACCTAACAGCCATAAATGTAAATAGGCCGTGCGTCTTGATATCCGATACTAGATCAAGTACCGTCGATTAAAATAGAGAAAGTTTATATTTAATTAAAATATTTTAAAAATTATATACCGTTGTAACTTACGGACAGTATAGTCGTGACTAAACCTAGTTAAGATTCAGATCTCGCGTCCGCATCGACTGTTCATACTAAATACGTTCCATTTAGGATGTAGCTGACCAGATAAGAGACGGTTAAGCGCTGGGCGTTTTGTTTTATCATTGTTAACGAGCGCCCTCTCTTATCGCGAGTGCATTCCGCTTACAACAGAAACTTTCCCCGCGGTGGGCTGCGCTAACACGACTTTTGTTTATGTAGCGCACGATTTAATAAAAATCTAAAAACATAATAGGATTCCATGGTGATAGCTCAATAGTTGAGTCTACCATTTAAGATCTGACGATCCGGGTTCGAATTACAGCTTTTTACAATACAGCTGAGGTTCGAACAATTTGCCTTTTTCCAGTTTACGTAGATAATTAATACGCTTAAAGAAATAATAATGTCAACAAAAAATAAAATCTTTCACGGTACAAAAATAAATTAATTATGTTATTATACATAGTGATGCTGGCAAAAATTTGATTTCAGAAAGAGACTCGTTTTGTAGCAAGCTTCAGTAAGACAGATCAAATTATAACAATTTTACTTTGTAACAAAAACACAACCGATTTTATATTTATATAATTTTATTTATTAGTCAATTATAACCAACGTACGTGTAACAAATCCATTAAAACCAAAGAGGCCTTAAATTAAAAGGTACACTTAATGGCACTTGCGAATATCCCTTTTCCAAGAATAAAAGATAAAGTGCAGCGGTTACAAACAAAAAAAATACAATACTTCGTCATTTATAAGCCGATTTTAAGTTTTTTTTGGTAACAGGATATTTCGATAATAACATCTTAAAAAATTGTTTAATATTACCATGGGAACCGATGTTGTATGGCATTTTTTTGACAATTTCTCTAAATGAAGCTTACCTTGTATATTTTTATAACAAACGGAAGAATTATATAAATTTGCATTCGGTTTTGTTTTTGTTAAAAAAAAGTTAGGGGATTATTTTGAATTTGGTTAAAATAAAATTTGTCTATGAATTTATAGTGCCGTTTTGACAATTCTACGTTGTGTAAACAGCGCGAGTATGGCATAATTCAAGCGTTTCTTTTAAACACGGCATGAAATAGGTCAATAGACAGAACCAGTATGGTACAAAGTTCTGTGCGCTAGAATGTATATCGATGGTAAAGCGCAAGGTACAGACGAGAGTATTGCAAATGAGTTAGAACCGGCAGTTAGTTAAGCTCCATTTTGCTTTTATAGCCGGCGGCTATTTGAAAAATTGCACGTCAATCGACCACTTCCCCAGACATAGACGGCCATGCGCTCCTCTACCTTTGGTTCTATATATGAAAAAGTGCACATTTGCGGTTCCACTTTTTACTGACTTTCACAAATACTTTTTGAGTTCACTTTGGTAGGTTTAAAAACGTATTCTTAGATGTACGTACAACATCATTTTACTAATATTAAACAATGTTCATAAATGATAGTCGATAGTATGTATATTCTAGTATGTGTCGCATTTTTTAACCGTTCCAAAACTAAGCTTTAACGCATGTGCTAGGATATGGGAAGCGACGATAGTTGAACGGAGGGCGGGATTCGAACTCATGACCTCATGATTCTGTAATCCTTATCCTAAACTGGTTTAACTGACCCTATTGGCGCAGTGGTAAGATACTTGCCTCTCACGCCGCAGGTCGTGGGTTTGATTCCCACCCAGGACAAACATTTGTGTGCATGAACATGTCTTTTTGTCTTGTGTCTGGGTGTAATTATCTATATATGTATGTATTTACAAAAGAAAAGTATTAATGTATGTAGTATATCAGTTATCTGGTTACCATACTACAAGCTCTGCTTAGTTTGGGATCAGATGGCCGTGTGTGAATAATGTTCTAGAATATTATTATTATAAACCATTAGGTTATCGATGCATTAATAGCAGTCAAGTAATATATCTTAACGTTTTTTTACGTAAAGATATTAATTTACTTTAATTTTATTACTAAAGCACCCAAAGGACCAGGATGAGCATTATCTATTCAATATAAAACCGCATTTGGAGGACTGAAAAAGTAATGTCAGAAAAAACAGCTGGCAGCTTTTATATGGGGTCGAATTCAGTGGAAGTCATGTCTGGGGAATAGGAGATTAATGTCAGTGCCATGTGTCCGAAATGTTTCTATCGCTTTCAGAAACGGTTACATTGTACTTTTTTTTTCAAATATCTTCTATATTTTTTTGGATACAATTATATACCATAGATACTAGATACTCTTTTATACGCTAGCGTTCCTTACTTTGCTATTAATCCGTGGGTTCCTGTTGTGCTACTAAAATATAGTTTTGGTCTAAAACATTATAAGAGTTAAGTGTAATTATATCAACTAAAGTATTATCTGTTAATAAATAGAATTTTTTTATAAGTATATTTTTACTAATAACATTCACAACTATAGCCTAGGAGGGGGGTAGGCAGAAATTACGGATTACTGCGATTTGGCGCGATCCTGGCACACCTCGCTCACTTTATCTACATCTATACATTTACGCATACATGTCTACGGCTCCGTGTACTCCTTATATCGCCTTTATTTATGATGTCAATGATTTGATCGATAAGTTTTTCTGGGTCGTCCTTTATCAATTCTGCCACTCACTTTTGCAACATAGATTTGTCTTGCCACTCTCTATTCATTCATCCTTTCAACGTGGTCGAATTATGTTTAGCATTAAAGGATATGTAATGATATATAGTAAAAATATACTAATTTAAATTATAAATTAAAATGAAAGATAAAAATAATAATAAGCTGCAAAACAGTGACATTCTGTTTACCACGTACGACTTAATACGATCGAGCAAATGGGGTTAACATTGTACAAACGTGTGCAACCAGTAATTTCAACAAATCTAGTTTAAAGTTTTCAGTGCTCATACACTTTGTAAATGTTACACATGAAGTAAACCGTTTAAAACAAAGTAATTAAACAGATCATATGAGACAAATTAAGATACAAAAAAAAAGAAAAATACAACAAACTTGTTTATTAACAAAATATCCGTTAAAGTCATCCGTACATCTCAGCCTATAATCGTCCACTGCTGAACATAGGCCTCCTCCAATGATCACATCATTGGGGGAAAATCTGCCATAATGGCCACGCTTGGCACGCGGGTTGGCGATCGCAGTATGTTCCACCGTACTGAGAAAAGGACGCAGCTGCCCGTCCTCCGGTGGTTGCACACAAATGTTTGTCCTGTGAGGGAATCGAATTCACGACCTGCAGCGTGAAATTCAATCATTAATAACCGCGCCAACTGGTCCTTCATTAAAGTCGCAACTTCTTAAATTGCACATACAAGTTTCCTAGAGGGCATGACGATACGTTTAGTTTGGTTTTTGTCAGTGAACATAACATTGAAACAATATTTCATCATTAAGCTACGATTAATCCTGTATGCGATAGTGTGAGAGTACGGTACAATACGGTTTGCAAAGCACTAGGTCTAGTGAAATTACTGGGATTATAAGATTTATTATGTTGATGATAATAGTAATAAGCGTGTTATTATTTCAAACACATAGAAAACAAACTTATGTATAGACAAAAACTCGGATAATAGTAAAAAGATTTAACAGTGGTAGAGTCCGCAACAACAAACCTGTTGCACGAATGGCCCGCTCGACCGGTGAAATATCACAATCTCACAGAAGACAGGCGTGAAGTACAAGTATTCTGCGTTTCGTCTGAGGAGTGAGGTGCCGGAGGCCTAAGTTTAGTCCTCATACCTTTCCCACCCTTTTCTAATAAGGAAAGGATGGGAAGGGAAGGAGGATTTGACGAGGAAGGGGATAGATAGGTGAAGGTAATGTTCATTTTTCTGTCTGTCCCCGTCTCTGTCTATTAAAGGTAGGCAACGCATCTGACCTCGTGGTCGTTTGCCACCTTCTTGTATAAAAAAAATTTCAATAACATTTTTGATTCACATTAAATTTTTTTAAAACTGAAGTGTTAATAAAATGTATCATCTTATTAACGTTTTATTTTCATCAAGTAATATGAAAGGAAATGATATGATTGCTTGTTTGTTCCCGATATACTTGAAAATACCGACTTAAAAAGTCTAAAAGCAAGTAACATTTATATATTTATTTATTTATCCACAATAAAACACAGTCACAGAACAGTTCCAATTCGATGTTAAAAGTACCTTATAATATACTATTTAAAGTAAGTATATGAATATATGAAAAACAAAACAATATTAAAAAATAGCACAATACACAGCTAAATACACAAATTCACATAGACATGGATCATGTATAGTACGAGTATGTTTATTGGCTTGTATATATAGACCTACCGGCTTCAGGGTGGCTTGATAATTTATGTAACAAACATGTTGCATAAAATACTCGTGCATTGTAAATAGCAAATACATGTTAAAATTGGTAAAATTCTTTATATGAATATTTTCCTAGTCTCAATTTTCATAAGTAGTTCGTCTGAGACATGAATTTAGTACCTTGTTATCCTTCTGCCAGGAGCAGATGCCCTTCTTGTCGGATATCCGGCACTTGAGCAGTGCGTCCTCGCCCGGATTCACCTCGGTATACGTCGGCAATTCGACGAAACGCTGCACTGCGTCTGGAATTAATAGAATTTTTATGAAAAAAAAATATGACTGAAAATCGTATTAAAATTAAGGCAAATGGAATTTCATCAAGCGATATTAATTCTCAAGAGAGAATTTAATATGAAATTCATCATGTAAATGTTAAATAGTTTAAAATTGAATTATTTAATATAAATAGCGATAAAAGAAATCTTTTTACGAGTTCAACTTCAGTAAGATTGTATTGGTGTATATATTACGTGTGAATATAAAAGGATCCGTAAAAAGCGGAAATTTTACATGCTAGGAATCAAAACTCAACCCTAGCAACTGATCTATCGCACTTTTTACATTATTATATCCACACAATCCTTTTAACTCCATTATAAAAAGATTGTGTGGGTTGTACAATTTACTTTTGATACAAAATTTGATAGGAAAATTGTAGGCGTACATTCACCGCTGCATATATACATATCGCTAAACAATAATATTAACCATCAAAGGAAATTGAATCTCCGAGTCGGCAGAGGCGGTTGCAGTATGCAACGTTCGCTTTAATAAGCAGCCGGTATTCTGCATTTCTGTGTTATAGTAGTCACGAAAACCCTAAATTTCATCTATGAACATTTGGTCTACATAGACTGATAAAGATAGTTGTAACACAAGCCCATTTTCAATGCCGTTCGTACTAATGGTGTACCATGGTACGAATAGGTCGGTTAATATGGGATTTTCCGTTCTTCGTCTATTCAGTGTTGTGTCGAAGGTCTTTTCCCTTTGCCAGCATCACATTATATCTTATCTTCTCGTCTCCTCGTTCCCACACTAAGACTGACGACGCATCTATAACTCTTCTTATTGTTGCAGATCGCAGGGTAGCGACAGTAACATATCAGGAGACCCACTTGGTCGTTTTACACCTTGGATTAAAAAATAACTGACTAGAAATCAATCTAAACTGCTAAGTTAATGGGTTATTATTGGAGAAACAATTTATTAATAATAAAATTTTTCGCCCATGCCAATTTGCGTTTGAAAGACAAGCGAAGGCTGGGCTTTCGAATCATTGCTGAAGCGTTGTTGTAGTTTAATATCCTCTCGCAATGAAACATTAACTGATTAGATGTAATGTCAGTTATGTTTTAATTAAAAATGTGTCACGAATCACAATCAGAACCTAAATTCGTCTACTGAATAATGTTACAAATAATATAAATCATGGGATTTTCGCTACTTCAAGAAAAATATAATGTTTCTTAATATCGTAAAATTATTTTTTTTATGGTATTAATATATAATAATAAATACATATATATTATTATCATAACGTTATTACATATTGGTATATGTATTTAACTTGAGTAACGTACAATATAAATACGAAAAAAAAGCTAAAAAACAAAACAAATCCAAGACGTTTGTATAAATTTTAAAAGCGTCATGGTTATAAGAAAGTGTGACTCCTGCGTGAGTCAGTCCAAGGGACATTTTCACGAACATACGGGTAAATATTTTGTACCATTCGTATTCAGTACACGGTGGATGCGCGCATCGCCAGTCGAAGTGAGAAATGAAAGCAACAATTTTCTTTTCCGATTCTGCGGACACATGCACCACGTATGCATATCTTTTACAGTTACTGTATTTACTAGGCTCACTTTCTATTAATACTGCAGTAAATTTTTTAACTTTAAGTAACCTGGAACATGAAATTTGATTGCCAAACGCATTCCTTGTAACATTCCTTAACATCTCTGAGACCTAAGTTTTTTCATTTGTTGCCCATTTCTTCATTCTTCACTATCTAATGTACGTAGTTCATATTAAAGATTTTAAAAATACTTTGAAACAAATTTATGAAAAAGTGGATAAAAATATAGAAGTATAACTAATTAAAACAAAAATAATTACCTATTTACATATACATAAGTAGAAAATGTACACAAATATAGTATATACAGATGTATATAGCAGTCTGCTATATAGCAGTTGTATTGAAAAATCTGCTTTAACAGTAAAGCGAACTAATAAAACAAAATGGTTCTTTTTTCATCATTTTCGTTTCAAATGGTTGGGAAAAAATAGGTGATTTTCTGTAGAAAGACGTTCAATAAAACGACCCCCGTTTGTTCGGTATCCTGATTATTTGTGATGAAGGGACTTATTGGGTTTTGGGGTTTGTTTAGGGAACGTTAAATAAGGGTATGTTAGGTTTTTTGTTTTCTTTAAAAAAATAAACTCATACAGCAGATATTTACTAAAACGGACTTTTATAAAAGGAGAAATTTTTTGCCATTCGATTTTTTAATTAATTTTTTTCGATATATGCTTCGAATATAAGGATATAACTATGAAATATTCAAAGGGAGGAATGTTTTCGAAGCATACTTAACAATTTAAATCCGAATTATATTAATTTGTACATTAATTATTAATTTGATTTATCATTTAACAAGCAACAGATTTAATTCAAATTAATTCCGTTTAAAAATTATATCACATTTGCATTGAATATTCGAAGGGTTCATTAACTACGGCGGGTAAAAATACATCAACCTTATATTCCCGACGTTTCAGCAAACAAGGACCGTAATTATGTCCCAGTCAATCAACCTTTCGCAATACAAACAAAGCGAACTACCAACCGTAAATACCAACCACAATTAAACTGTCAAGGAAGTTCGTATAAAAGCAAAAAGGACAATTTGTAGAAATATAGAGTTTAAAATCTATATCACAGTGCGCGTGGTCTTAAGGCATTTAAAAATTCGAGTAATATATTTGGGCCTATTCTATTTCTAAATTTGGGGTACTAGGAATAAAGGTTTCTAAATTTAAAGTATTTTTGCTGTTGTCGGTGGCGCAGTCCCGCTTCGGAGCTTCGTCCTTTATTCCTAATACTATACGACGTATATTTTCTCTTTGATTCTTTTTTTTTATAAAATAACTATAATACAATAATATAAAAAAAAAACTCACCGAGTCGACTCGCATCCTCTGTCAACTCAGTACGACAGCGGGAAGGATACAACAGCACTTGTGTAGCCTTCCCGCTTAACAATCTTTTTATTAATGTTGGCTCCTTAGGGTTGGACTGTGACGTTTAATAAGCGAAAATATCGAATTCAATGATGTAAGCAAGTAATAAAAATAAAATAAAAAATGCATAGAGTATTATATTAGTAATATATAGTAAAGTATATGACATTATAATTTTTCTTGCTTCATGACTGATGCTACAAAAACAACTGACAACTGACACTACAAAAAACAACAGTTCATAGATTAAAGATAAATACAAAATTAGATTTATAAAAATTCGAGACATATAGATTAGAATAAAAAAGACAAAAAGCAGCTACGGTACTTTAATCAAATCAAAGTCTGTATTAAATAAACAGTTAAAGAGGATTGTGTTCAAGAAATCCGTAGAACTTCGGGTATTCGGTAAAGCGCGGTCGGGAATTCAACTCAATTTAAGATTCGCCTTGTTACTCATATTTAATAATCTTTTAAAATTTGGATAAAAACAAAACCGACTTTAAATTTATATAATATTATTTATAAGTCATTACATAATTGATAGTCACGGTTCGGTGTCTTAAGTCTACCAATATGTCAGTTTTCAGCATATCTTCGGAGTCCAAGGTTCAGTGATACTTGAAATTAAATGGAGCTCCCATTACTTCTAATCACAGGAGTATAACATTATTTACACTAGCGATTATTTAAATGTGCATAATAAAACAGGTTTTTAAACTTAACACACATTTTAAACTTTACAGCATTCCTGTGAAATAATCCTAGTAATAAAACTATTAAGTCTATTACTGTACTATTCAATTGATAGCTTAGTGATAAAATCAAGGCTTATATATAGTTATATCGAATCCATTTCCCCATCAGTGTTCAGACGGTTCACGCGAAGCAACTTCGTGCTCCGAACGACGACTAATCGATAAATTTTGGATATTAAGTAGTGCCCAATAGTGTAACTAGTTTGTTATTTAGCCGTGTAATATATGTAGATATGATCAAGACAAACTTCACGGTAAGATCACATTTTAATAATGTACGGGCATTACTAAAACGTAATTTAATCGAAATTAATATTCAATTTCGAGTGTTAACAAAGACGTCAAATTCTCTTTCTAACATTTACAAAATTGAAATCGGTTCATAAATGACGAAAATTTGAGGTAACAAACTTCAAAAATACAACAGAATTAAGGACTTTCTGCTGTTTGTAGTCATTTAAAATACCTTTTTAATATTGATTTTTAATCAATATTAAAAATAACATACATTTTTAATGAATTATGAAGGTAAGAAAAAGATGCTGCTGTCCGTCCTCCGGTGGTCGTTACATCCAGACACAAAACAGACATATTCATAGACACAAATGTTTCTCCTTTGTGGGAATCGTATCCACGATCTGCGAAGTGAAAGGCAAGTATCTTACTACTGCGCCAACCGGCCAGTTTCTTAGTACAGTGGAACATACTACGATCGCCAACACGCCTACCAAGCGTAGCGATTATGGTACATTTCCCCCCAATGATGCGATTAGTGGTGGTGGTGGAAGGTAAAATGTTAAAAAGATTACTGCCCCACTCAGAGTCGTTTAATGGTTACTTAAGCTATCCCTTAGTATCTATAGATAGTTCACTTTCAGAGTACGTTGAAAGTTATTAGTTGTTATCATGACGCAGTCATCTCCCGTCGGTTGCTGATGAAGTATTTTCAAAGTACAATGCGCATGCGTGTGTCACTCGTAGTTTGACATTGACAGTCATACCATAACAATAAGGCGCTATTTTTTGTACTATTTAATAGAAAATCTAAACATATATAATCCGATTATTATATATTTGGTCGTTAATTATAATTTTAAAGGTGTTCACGAAAAAAACTTTAAACAATGTCAATTCTTTTTATGTATGGCTACACCGTGCTCGTATGGAAATATGAATTTTGACAATGCGTCGCCCTACTACGGTAACGTAAATCTGCCATCAAATAATTAACCCTTAATTAAGTCTCTGGGATGTTTAATTAACAGATTTAATTACAATTAGTTATATACTACTTAAAACTAATTTAATGAAAATCTGAATGTGGTAGTTAGCGTTCAAGAAATTTATTTATTTTTTATACCACTACCCTTTTTTCCTTTCTTAACGTTGGAACATCGGAGTAAGTAGTGATGAAATAAAGATCTCTTACATCACTATACAAGATATGTATATTCGGATGCGGTAAAATTTTATGACAGCCGAATTTTTCTCTAAATTTGATTACTACTTTTTCACTTATCCTCCAAACACTATCTAGGGTAAATGTGATCGAAATACGTTATTTACATTTTCACAATTTAATATAGGTAAGTGAAAATGTATTTGCTTATTACGTTTTTATGTATTAACCACAGAACCGGTTGTCAAAAAACAATTTAGCAGGGCTAGTAGTATGTACAAGCAGTTTAATATTATACGTTCCATTATTAATTTAGGAAGCTTCACTAAAATATTCTTCTAAAAATTATAATGTTGAACTAATATATAACATTTAAATGCTAGTAATCAGTGCTCGTATGACGTTAGGGTAATTTTTCGTGGGTATGTACGAGTATGTATGTCCGTTCCATTGTGACCTCCTAAAGCTTAAATGGCTGGAACGATTTTGACGAGCGAGGTGTCATTCGATTCATATTCTTTGGAGTGTCATCGGGATTGAGTCAGACGGTCTTTTTAAAATTATATACCCTATGACATCCTTGACAACCTTGTAATACGGAACGATAAATAACACAACTTGTTCGATTTGTACTCCATTCGTATAAGACGTTGTTATAATGTTATATTCTTAATCAAGATGTTATTGTCCACTGCAGAGCTTTTCCTTTATGTGGATATGTTCGCACCTAAAAGCACATTGCGAAATTTTAGCGGTTTTAATATGGACGAGTTTGAACCGCCCTCTAGCACTTTACAGGACGTACTTTCGACGTAACGTTGCTTCGGATGTAATTAAAATTAATTTAAATCTCTCAAATATGAACCAGAAACATGTATTCATTAAAAAGCATAACCGTGAAACTCTATTACATTCTAAGTGAATCACGAATAGTTAGAACAGGAAGTAGTCATTTGCATTTAATAGGGTTTTCTTGCTAAAATAACATTAGGGATCTAAAGTACGAAGTCTAGCTTAACGTTAGCTAATTAAGTAAATAACAGCCTTAAAATCCTTGCTAACTACAGGAAAGCCATTCATAAAACGAGGCCATTACAGCAATCCATTCGTGGATGCATGATAATGTACCGCAGTGTACTGCACCGGCTATATCTCCCAAACCTACCCGCCGTTACACTCGCACGAAACGCTTAAGCCACTCATTGCGCCCCCAAACAATCACCCACCACCCACTTCCCCATATTAACACGGAATTTCCTATATTTTCGGGAAACATTCTACTGAATATGATTAAAGTCAGTTTACTTTCGCGAACTCCCGAACGCTGTTGTATGGAGTTTTAAATTTGGTAAAATACTCGTATTTATAATACATATTACCATTCGCTTATCAAATCATCTTAGCTAGCATTATAAGTTTTTGCAAATTTGCTTAGCTTTTATCATAATATGCATATGAAGGCGGAAGTAATTTGTTTGAGCTGAATATATAATGCTCTAAAAAGGTACATAGTAGAGCGACAATTTGTTGATACTTTCTTCTGTTTCTGAATTAGACATGTTCACAGAAACTTCTTATGTTTTGGTACGATAAGTGATAGGAAATTGGAATCAAGAGAAGATTGCGAAAATTAATTACTAGAGTGCTTACCAATAGAGACTCTAGAGAGAGAAGCATTATGATGTTATCCTGAAATTTGCAACAAAATATAGAACAAAACGGTGCGTACTTAACCCAGATCGGACAATCCAAAACATGTTAAATAAAGTCTTGAAATTCAAGTAAAAATTATGAATTTCTTTTCCCCCAACCCATTATTTATACTATAAGGCACTATATGATTGCACCGCTTGGCAGGCGGGTTGGCGATCGCAGTGTGTTCCGCCATACAAAGAAATACCAAAAATGACGCCGCTGCCCACCTTTTCGTGGACTTTACATCCAGACACAAGACAAACGGACATATTTATGCGCACAGTTGTTTGTCTTGCGTGGGAATAGAACCCACGACCTGGGGCGTGAAATGCAAGCATTACCACGCGCTCCAACCGGTCCGTCAACATTGTTAACATCTTTAGGAGTCTTTAAAATTAATCTTTTCATCAACAAGATCTTAGAAGAAATTAAAAATTTGCAAATATTTACTTGCCGACTTATCCTTTTGGTCATGTTTAAACCGCCTTTCGGAACGGTAGTCTGCCATTGCGAAATTCTCTAAAGCTAACGGTGCGAATCGTATACTCGTAGTAACACGAGCGTTGTAACAAGGAATCTGACAAAGACATTTGACAAGACATGCATATAAAATATACGAACCAGCGCGCACAGAAAAGTTGTGGGTGACATATGTGACGACCTCACATTGAATTTCTCAAAAACTATTGCCCGCGTACAAAACCTTTTAACGTTTATTCTTAATAAAACACTTTTTCTTTTTTGTTATTAATGAGGGGAAACATTTCGTTGGCATTTTGGTACATGTGAGAGCCTTTTGTGATATATATATATGAAAATGAGTATAGAATATTTTGAGAAGCTGTTATTCTCTGAGATCGGGGTTCCTCAGTTGAGTTTGTCGGTTCATACAACAGCTGTTGCAATGTGGCTTTGCGAATTAAAATTAACTGGCATCTAGAACTACCTTGTCATTTAAAATCTACTAGGCCATGTAAAGTGCAAGCTCTATTTTTTCTTAAGTCGTGTTACTCTATTATTAAAAATAACATTTTTATTTCGTTGTTCGTAACGTTGTCATCCTTAATGAACATAAAAAAATGTTTTCTAAGGATAAAATGGAAACTTACTGAGTAAAAGCTATTAAAAATAGCAGGCTACCTGGGAAATTACATTGTTAGCCGGTGCTCTATCGCACCTGACCCAAATGATGTTCAATCAAACGGGTAAGCATAACAGTTCATTTTTCAAAATAAACGACCTATACAATAAGGCTCATCAATCATTATTTCCAACAAAAGGTGAGATACAAGGTGCGAACTGCCCATACAATGCCAAGATACCAGAGCTCCCTACTAATAAATAGAATACAAAATCCATTACATTATTTGAATTTATAAATATTATGAAGAGTGTAACTAACTTTTTAAAAGTGTATCTAAAATTAAACAGTCACGTACCCACATTCGTATTTTTAGCCGTCTTCAAAAAGAGCTGGAGGTTCTCAATTCGCACGAATTTTTTTATGTTTGTTACCCCAGATATCTATGAAAGGATAAGGAAGAAGGAAAAGGGGACATTTGCAAATGAGTTCCATTTAATTTTAAATGTTATTATATCTTGGGTTTCGAAGATATACCGAAAACTGACATATTTTTTGGATTTGTACTGAGTGTTAAAAAGACGGACGGAAGGACTGACCGGTTGGCGCAGTGGCACGACACTTCTCTCGCGCCGCAGATCGTGGGTTCGATTCCCACCCAAGACAAACATTTGTGTGTATGAACTTGTCTGTTTGTCTTGAGTCTGGATATAAAGACCACCGGAGGACGGGCAGCAGCGTCCTTTTCTTAGTACG
>DWLR01002922.1:0-14439 GCA_018246295.1 Papilio alexanor hazarajatica | reverse complement strand
GATTAGTATATGAGTTATTTATAAACACGATTAGAGACAAAGTTTCGGTGGGCCCTATTTTGTTTTGAGTAGTTTATGTAAGAATATTTTTATTAATATTTATTATGGTGTGTGTGTTTTTTTTTTTTTTAAATAAATAGCGACTTCAAAGCTTATATCACATAATTTTCATAATTCAACTCAAAGCATAAGCCTAGTTTAAGTAATCAGCAACACTGCACAATTTTCATATGTATTTGTTTTATAATTAATTTAAATAATGGTAAGTACATAATTAATTCTACATAATTATCATTTTATAAATTGTTTTAAACTGACATATAGTAATTCATTAGTATGTGGCCTAATAAATATTTATAATGTTATATAAATAAAGCAAAAGAAGACCGAATGGCGTACAACGTGATGTGTTGCCAATTATGGTTAGAAATGAATTGTGGAAATATGTTTTTTCCTCCACTAATAGTAGTCGTGGCAGCGGCACGTGGTATTCGCCAATTACCACGTGCCGGCTCCGTCACGTTGTCGCCACGTTGTTGTAATTAAAAAGATTCATTTTTAAAAGATGTTTAATGAATATCTAACGATTTTACGTATTTTTTTTTCTTAATATTATATATATTATATATGTTATATTAATTTATTAGGTTTATCCGCGTATAACAACTCTCTGTGGTACCTATATCAAACGAGAGCTTTAAAAACATTTTTTTTACAATCGTCTTATTAAAAGTTATGCTCGATAACGTTTATCTGTAAAATGCTTTTCTTACGTTTAAAATTGCATTTAACAATTGTCATTGTTAAATGGTCCGTAACAGGGATCGAATTCTTTTTACTTGTAATGTTGGTTTTAATAAGCTATGGTCTCGCCGTTTCCCGATCTCTGAATTCGGGGTCGGAAAGGTGCAGTCCTCTGTGACCACGTGACCTAAAGTTCTAAAGCTCGTACCTCGTACTTTATACCCTAGCAATACGTAGATACAACATACAGTCATGTGAGACGTTACCTATTAACCAAGACAGTTGATTCTGCAGGATATATTTTCCCAGTTGATTTTCCTTCTATTTTTCATAATCGAAACTTGAATATGTAATACAGCAGTTTTTTTTTTTTGTTAAACAGCACTATGAGTTATTACTTGTGGTGTAAAACCTTAAAACTGTTTTAAGTAATTAATTTAAACTTAGAAATTTAAACATTTGTGTAAGAACTTTTTTGTTGTGTTTATCTTATTCTTTTTTGTTATTTAAATATATTTTTCGACACATTAATGGTCTAATCATGCCTCTCGATTTTTTTTATTTAGTAAATCCTCTCGTATTGACGTACTGTTAAAATACGCTACATATTTATTTATACAAACACTTATTTGGAGCCTTAATATATAAATGTGATTGTTAAATTTTAAACGTGGGTTTAATGAACTACAATTTAAAAAAAAACTGTTAAAACAAAATAAGTCGAAGAAAGCCATTGACTGCAATTAAAGTGCCCGCATGCTCAGTGCCCTCTAGTTGGAACTGCTTTCAGAGATGAAGGATGTATGAAGGGGTAGGCTATTAAAACTGCACTTGGACTTTTTTATTCGTGTACGGCGGCTTTCTATGTAGTGATACTTCTTAAGGGCTTTCTTTTTAAATTGCAAAATTGCCATCTATGTAGAAAAAAACGTACTAAAGTCAGTAATACCTCATGTACGTGGATCGAAAAGTTACTGAATAAATACGAATACCTTCAGGCTGCAGTATTACTGCAGGATATCATCTTAAATACGATTTATAATGGGATGACATATAGAATAGAAGTCCATCAGTTAAAACTAACCTCATATACAAAGACTGCTTTGATAAAGTGTCGTAAATTAAGAATTGATGGAGGTCATTAGTTCAGGGTTTTTTCAACCCACTTTAAAAAAAAAGACTTCTTTATGTCCGTATAAGATTTAAGCTAATTTTGACCTGCTTATTTGGAGATTGGCGCATTAATTCTTCGAAAATTTTAACCGACTGACCGTCCTTAAAAGTTAATTGAAAAACGATTTAGTTCATCTCATTATACAATCAACCTATTCGATAGAGTATTGCGAGTTTGCGTGGTCTAAATCCAATTCCATGTCTGACCAACTGGACATTAACTTGAATCTGGGTAACAAAATTGTAGTGAAACCCACTTCCGAAATTTCGAATTAATTTTGGAAGTGTGCAACAATTGGTTCTTAAACGTTAATGCTTTTATTTTTCGTTTATAAGCGAGATTGTGTAATTCAAATCGCTTGCTTTCCTCTATTTTAAAAATTAACGACAAATACAAAAGAAATACTCAAAGATGCGGCAATTTTCCTTATACCTTAACTTATTGTATGTAAAATTACACCCACAATTGCATTAATCACTCGACCAAGACCTCGCTGTGGGTAAATAAGACCTCGTTCGTATCATGTTCGATCATTCGGTATATTCAAATGCGGGTATTCTAGTGATTGTAGTTTTAACAGCAATTCATCCATCCGCACGCATTTCGCCGAATTCGTCCTTTGTGTGTCGAATATTAATTTATTTACGACACTTCCGATTACACTTTTAATACAGAATGTACGATTATCCTGCATGTTTACGGATAATATGAGGGAAATTTGTTAGTTATTCTTAATACGATGCCAATGTTAAATATATCAATTTTTTTATGCAAGATTCAATAAAAAAAAATGTAATGTATTTTTTTATGATTGTCTTTTATTGTTACAAGCTCTAATAATAGTCAGTAATCTTTAGTCCAAACTTATACCACAACACACACGAGAAGGCAAAATTCTAATGCTCTGTACCCCTTCTTAAAAATTAATCAATCATAATCCTAATCGACTGTTCTGTAACTGCGGCGACCATTATTGACCATAAAAAATAAAGATTTTTTCTTGACGAAGTTGTGTAAGGCCTTAACGAAATTTGACAAAAACGGTAAAGCTTAAAATAACATTATAATTAAACATGTTACACTAAAATTTAGACAATAGTTATACTTTTTAGATCATCTCAAACATCAGTATCTTATAAGTTCTAATTGACTTAGAAGCCCGAAATATGAAACGTTCTTAAAAATAAGTTTTCCTGCTTACGGGCTCGTCCGTAATTCCGCTAAACAGAAAGTTATTCTTCGAATCTGTATTAAGAGTGCGTTATCATATTGGAGGTCGACGCTTCGCGTCATCGCTGCTAATAAAATGTCCATGTCTGTTATCCACCTACGCCACCGGAATTTGACTTCATAATAGTTACAAAAAAGCAGCTTAATACAATCATCGTGTATTTTTAGTTTCTTAAGGTTCTTAAGTAACTTTCACTATATTGTATTTTATTGAAGTTTTTGATCTATTAATCACGTTGAAGGAAGCTGTCAATAGCCTGTCATAATTGGGGTAATTTTTTCAGCTTCTAATTACCCCGGATCGAAGTGTATGTACGTGGTGCTTTATGAAACGTTATGTAGGATATAATTATATTGCCTGGGATTATACAACAATATACTTCTCACGTATTTATCAAATACAAAACCGAGGCATGTAAAATATCGGTTTCTATGTAATTTTCCCCAAGGAACCCAAGGTTCGATGACTTCCAAAATTAAATTCTTACTAGAGAATTTCCGCTTTTCAACAAAAGATTTTTTTAATCGATTCATAAATGACGAATTCCTGCGGCGACAAATATAAAAAATATATATAGAACCGAATTGACAACCTCCCCCTTTTTTTGAAGTTCGTTAAAAAGGACGTTGGGGCCCCATATTGAACCTCATTAAATAACATAGGCTCAATTAGCAGTATTGACTGTTACTTCTTGGTTTTTTATCTATTTTGAAACTGCAATATAATTAAGTCATATATATCTTTTTACAATGACAATCTTTTCAAGTTGATCTATACAGTAAGTTTGATTAGCTTTATATACGGATAATTAATACCCGATTTGTTCGTCCCAGTTACGGGTGGCGCATCACAAGCTGTACAGGCGCCGTCTCTAACTGTTGATTGGCATTTGCGCATAACTTTGAGCTTAGTACCGCGTTGCATTCGTATTCGCGCACTCTCAGACCGTAAACGTAAAAGCCTGGGCATTTCATTAATCACCACGACCGCTGGCCTCCATTAGTTTTGATTTTACTTCACCAACATTGTTGCCATTTTTTTTATTGTTAAGTAGATTCAGTGAACAAGCTCTAAACATGCACATAAAATATCCACTTGTCCTCATAACAAAACTCGACCATGACGATATCTTGTGGTCGTTATTAGATAAAATAAAAGAAATAAACTTTACTGTCCAAAATCCATAAGTTACTTTGATTTAGCAAATTTTCAGCTTTAATTGAAAATAAAGACATTCTTAGCTACGGTAAATTTTAAGGCGCCTGAAAACTAAGATAAAAGAACAAAATGTTGGTTTCTGTTCCATTATTATATAATTTTTTCATACTTTATAAATCTCATTTGGATAGCCAAGGCATAACAAACAGTAAACCTTAAAAGTCATACAGAGTACAACCTATTTTGCATTGTATATTTATTTAATAAAATGTGTTCGCTTATATACCTTTGTGTTTTGTGCCCCTAAAATGTCTACAAATTAATTGATGTTAATATAATTTGTACACTGTCTTGTATTGTAATGTTGATAATTTGTCAAATGCTTTGTACCATCGTATTCTTATTAATCGGCATTTTGTTTACCATTTAGTGAATGCCCATCTCGTCTTTGTTTAGTCAAATGTATTAAAAAAAACGTAGTAGGCATCTACGACTAGGCATTATTACCACTGGTTCAATACTGAAGATGCAATATTGCTTATTTTAAAGTTGTTCGAGTTAATTTCCTTTAGCCTATACGAGTATTAAAATACATGTTTATGCACAAAGAAGACATAGAGTTAGTGATTTAGTGTACATAAAAATATTTAAGCCAATTGGAAGTTTGATTGTGAACGGAATTCTATCGACGTTGAAGACCTTTTGACCGGCGGACTGTAGCTTTCCAGCTCGGCATAAAGCTTGCGGTATTGCGTTGTCGATCGACGAGTGATGGACCGCCCTGACACGAATAGGGCCCGCACAAAGCTCACTAACTGTACTCAAAAGATGGGCCCAGGTGGTGTAAATTGGTAATAAACAAGAGGTATTATATGAAGGAAATATCGCCGTTAATCTTACTAATATCAATAATAGAATAAAACGCACTAATTCTTAATAAATTATTCCAAACAACGAATGTATTTAGACGTTAATCGTTAAACAATAATAAACGGTGTCCAAAGTAGGCGAACGTTTTACCAATTTTTAGTTCGTAGACGGTTACGTCAGCGTAGCAAAAACTTGCAGTACTTGCATATTTTATGCAAATAAATTTGTAAATAAAGAAACTCTTACCACCGGTTAAATTTACCCAATACACGTTCAATTATATGGAAGCATTTTATGCAATTGTAACGCGATCCTAATAACTTGGAGGTAATAATTTTATAATCTGTAATCCCGATCATGTAGGCAAAGCATAATTCAAATATTCGGGACGATGATTTACGGTTTAATAGGTCATTCGTACCGTTACATAATTCGCCGAAGTAATGGGTTGCATCGGATAAAAACTGATGTGATGGACGATGGTGCGGGGCGGCGTCGGCAGAGGAGTGGCGGGGAGGGGGCGGCGGAGCGGCGGCGCTGCGCGTGCGGCTCTCACCGCCTTATCTCTCGCGACCTCCGCCAGACGCGCACGCACGCCTCGCGTCGAACTGAACGCGATCGCGCTATGTCGCCCGACCAACGATTCACTCGCGTCATTGTATACTCACAGGTTTTTCATTATAAAAGTGCAGGCCGCAGCCCGGAAATGCGCAAGTGAACTAGTGTTTAATTATTGACTTATTTTTTTTGCTTTTAGAAATTAAGACGATCTCGCGACACAACGATGGTGTCGGAAGGGGCTCTGCCCGTAGTATGGTGTATGCGCGACAACCAATTAGTGCCTCATCAAGTATCCGGTGTTAAGTTACAAGGCGCCGTTACGGGAGCGCACATAGCCGCGGTTACAGACTTTTTGCGTATGGTGGCCGGGACGCCTATTATTTTACCGCACACGGCCGTCCCTGAGAATATTGACAATGACATCAATAAAGAAAAGGAAAATACGACGAGACGGCGAAAGATGTCGATGCAGGTCGAAGTACCTTGCGTTTTCCTCTCGGAAAGCGCGCTTCAAAAAGCGAAAAGCCGTAGTAATTCTCTCGAAGAAAAGGTAACTTTGGAAAATAGTAATAAATCGTCTTCGACCAAATACGAATTAGATAATAAATCATTGGCTAGTTCTACTAATACTTTAGATTCTGAAGAATGCCAAAAAAGGTTAGGAAAAGAAAATTTTAAACCATGCCCGCTACGGGAATCTAGTGGTGAAATTTATCCACAAAGAATAACGAGAATAATAGAATTAGACGATTTTAAACAAACCTCTGAAACGGAAAAGGAAACGCTACAGAGGATAGCTAGGATTATTGAATATGAAAATAATAATATGCCGTCACCGGTATCTGCCGATGGAGATACTGATATGCCACAACGAATTACTAGAATTATAGAATTAAATGAAATGAATGATCTCGAAAAAGAATGCCCACAAAGGCTACCTAGGATAATTGAGGTAGGAAAGGACGATGCGTTCCCCAGCATGGCAAGAATTATAGAAATGGAAAACGAAAAATCGAACGAGAGGAGAATTTCTTTGACCAATGAACGAGAAATTGGTTATGGAATAGCTGAAAATTATAGTGAGGAAATTATCATTAGGTCAAGACCTTCACACAGAAGTACACCTAGGTTTAGTGTCGACTCTTCATGCTCCGAAAACTCTTACGTAAACATTGAAACCATGAAGAGTTTACAGGATGTAAGAAAAGAGGAAAACACGGAGAGCGGAAGTCCCGAGTCGTTATCGTCTTGTAAACCTATTGTTCGATCCCGGTTTCGAAGAAAAAAAACGTCAGTTTGCTCAATCGGCTCGTCCGACTGTGACGACGAAATCGACGTGATTTTTAAATCTAAACCGAAGTCTAGTCAGTGGGTGAGTCTGGACTGGATTCCTCCGTCCCCTAAAGAGGAACAAGTCATCGGTCAAGTCTGTGATAAAAATGATTTTATTTCAAAATGGATTGCCGATCAAAACTGTCAAGACTCGGGAATCGTGGCAGACGAGCGAAGAAAGAGTTTACCACCAAAATCGAACGAAATATATCTACAGAATATGAGACGATTTAGCGATGGACTCCAGATATGTAAAGAGGATGCGGCTAGTGATTCTCCGGCTACGGTTAAATGGAAATGGCATGACATAGTCAAAAGACATCTTCAACTGTTAAAGAATGAAAAAGGATTTCGACGCCAGCGCGGAAGCTGGATGAGAACGGCGAGGCGGCTGTCTAGTACAAATATTAACACCAAGAACTTGGAGCCGCTGCCGCTCGATACCTACATAAAGATCAATACTATGCCGTAAGTAAATTTTAATTTAGAAATAACATTTTCAAATCCACCCATTCAGCCAAAGAAAAATTTAGTTGCGCCGATGCGTATCCATGCGACGAGGCACATTGGTCCACTTAACCGAAGGCAGACCCGTTCAGCGAGTGGAACTGGTTACCACCTCACGGCCCGCGGCGAGCCACAGCTCTGTGCTAATCATTTCCAATGACTAATGTCGATGTTTACTGAAAGCGTTTCGGTATGTGCATACAATACAAAAGCTTCTGTATTTCATTCTTACTCTTGTTTAAAAAAAACCTTTCATCAGGTAAAATATTATTTACAAAAAGAGATCAAAGAGAGGTCGTTGATAAGACGTCGGCTATGGATGTTACGAGAGCGATTCGGAGACACGCGCTTCCGCAAGGCCGTGCGATTAGAATGCAGGGAGCTCGCGTCCAAGGCTACACTCGCCCGGTCGGTCGCTGCACCGGCGCCGCCCGACGTCTTCCTCTTGGCGATTCGGCGATTGGAAGTCGCCTCAGGAAGTAAGCCACGAAGGTGACGCTAACGAAAAACTATACGCAGCCGATCGGAAGCGATTGTGCTTTGAATTTTCGACGTCTCGTGTTCGTGATTTCGTACGCTTCCTCAATCCTCTTCATGAATAATTAGGACACACGCAGATGAGTTTACATGCTGAATAACGAGCGTTTGGTTTTTATTGTTATGCGTACATAATGCCGCGAACTGAATTTAAAAACCATATGATATTTTAGTTTCCACTCGTTGCTCTGCCCGTATCTGTGGATGATGTGCGCGTGCGGCACACTTTTTCTGTCACCTCAGAACGTGTCACGGACTTAGTTTTCATAGACGCGTTAACGTTATGCACGTTTTCAATTCCTAATTCAATGCATACAAAAACTGGATTTTTAATTGAAACGCATGTCGATTCGTGTTGGATATACGTGAATAAGTAAAATAAACTTGGCCATTGACAACGATGCGTTAATGCATGTGTGTTTGTATAACGGCACATGCAGCAGTTTAAAATAACACAGTGGTAATGAATAGCAAAACGTCTCTGTACAGCCGGCGGCGCAGGAAGCCTTCGCGTTGAAGCAAACTGTACGTACGGACGTCGGTGTCGGTTTCACTGACCAGCCTTGAGTCTCTTCTTGCACAATGTATGCTGTTCATTATCCTTACAATTGTTCTTGTATTTATTTATCGATATTCAATAAGTAACTAATACAACGCAAATTGTACTACTTATTATTATCAAAGCAAACTTTTTATTCATCGCATGTTGTTGCATTTTTAAAACTTGCAATGTGTTTTTCCAAAATTTGTCATCAAACGCAAAAGTGAATTTATATCTTAAAAAACACGGTTATCAAAGTTGGAAAACTATTTGACTAACATTGTTTTAACATTCAAATTGAGTTAAAGCGTTTACAACATTTAATAATATTCGTTTATCCCATGGAAAGATGTCGACACAGAGATTCGGTTATCATACAGTTTTGTTCGTTTACTTACAAACATGCATTTATTTCACTTCAAACGTGTCCCTCAGTTGTTGCTCAGTCTTGGGCGCGATATTGATCATCGTGTGATTCATAAATCATTTTTGTTACTCCGACCGCATTACAGCAATCGTCAAAAACTAATACACTCGAACAAAATGGCGGCACGCTCCCATCGAAGACTTGATAAAATTGAAACCCCTCTCATTTTGTAAATCTTATCTTGTTAATCCATTACTGTTAGTTGATAAACTGGTTTATGAAGCCATACATTTCCTTTAAATTCCACATTAAAACTACAGTATCAGCATTTTTGTAGATTTTTTTTCCTGTATAAAAAATAGTATCTTTAAAAAGAATGTGCCCTACGTCGCTAGCCATATAGATGCTTATCTTTAAGATAGTGTTTATATTATTCTTTGTAAAAAACCAACCATGTTGTCAGTAAATAATGTCAGTTACTATTGTCTCCATAAAAGTTTGTAACTACATCGATTTAAAAAAAAAAACTATTTAGGACTAAGCAAACGGCTGTATATCTAACGCGGAAATTTATATTTATTGTTATATTCATTTGAAAGCATAGGTCACGGACATTTCGCCCTCGAATTCGAATTCGATTTACAAACCGCATCCTTACTTCCTTTGTTTACATTTGCCGGTATTAAAATTATTTCAATGTATTAATTTATTGGAGGCTTTTATGTTTCTTGCAAAGGCCGCGAAGTCGACAACTCTTGTTTAGTGTAAGGCCGCATTTCCGAAAACATGTGTGTTTGTATGCAACGATTGTCAACATCGGCTATTGTACGCAATGAGTGTAAGCGGGTAATGGAAGAAACAAATGCCTCTAACATCGAAATATTTTGCTTGCATTCTTAATCTTCCAATGCTTTCCCACTACTTGGTATATAAACATTAGTTTTACTCCAGTTTTTCAACAATAAGTAATAGTCATTCAGTGCATGTTATGTGTAAAATCGTCTCAAACAACTTTTAACCCATGTCTAATAAATATATCATGAAAGAAGAGAGGTAAACAGGCGAGCGATCTATCGAAGCGATAACTAGAAAAGTAAAAGATACGTTGACAGCGAAGAGGGAATGGAAAGGGAGACACGATTGGAACTTAACAAATGAGAAGATGGAAGTTTAAACACTTTTACTTCATAACGGTATTCTTTGTAGTGATTATTTGAAACACGATACGTAGAAAAGCGTATTCACCGTATTTGTGGTTCTCCTCTATCCGCATCATAATGGCAAAGTATCTTATTCTTAATCGGTCCTAAGCTGAGTAATAGTAAATAATAGTATAATTGGTCTAGGTTACCTTGCATTATTACTTGTCAATAACACTGGAAGAAGTGCACAAATGACTATCCGTCTCGTTTCTTTAAACTATTATTATCAATAATTTCATTTTCATGTAAAGTTTCGTTATTTTATATCTAGGCGGCGATATTCAGATCGGGCACAGTTGATTAAGTACAGCGATAATTTAGTTGTTATTAATTTGATAATCAACAATAGTTGTATTCTGTATATCGCACAGATTCAACACGTAAATCGTTTTAGTTGTGAAATGTTTTTTTTTTGTTATTGTGACATAAATGCGGTGAAAAAGTGTGATTTCCTAAAATAACCTGTATTATGATTTCTAAAGTGAAATTATGTGTCATGACGCTTCCTGCATACATTTGTGAGATAAATCATGAATACGGATTTCATCTTTGACTTCGAGAGGCATCCCGCTCCGAAAAAGAAGTAATAAAAATAGTTTGAATACTTTTTAACAGTATAACGTTAATGCGAATTTGTTTAATATAACATCAATTGCTTTTGCCTCACTTTCACTGAGCCGATGATTCGGGTGCCATGTCGTGACGTCTCTGAACTCAGCGTCGAATTGAGTTTTTTTTTTATCTAGCCAGACACTCAATTCGCTTTCTAAGCGAATCATGTGCGCATGTTAATTCGTGTTGACATTGAATATAATTTATTCTATCGATCTATAACCATATTAACTTTGTTGTCAGTTATAGAGCTGTGTAAATTGCAGCTCATTGTTTCAAACACGTGTATCGATGGAGTCGACTCCGCCCTTATCACGGTACCGAGCTGAGGTCGTCTCTTGCGAAAGAACAATACGACAGGTTTTATGATTTGTTTTTACTTTTTGCGCGCGCGCACGCTCGCCGCGCAGACCTCATCCTACAATTATTGCGGCGGATGTTTTCAAACTAAACATTTTCAAGTCGTTTCACCCATTTAATGTTAAAAAATAGTTATCATCATTTATTCACATGAAATATTAACATTTTACCTAAAAATCATTAATTGTTAGGTCTAATTAGCCATATTTTGAAGTTTTCTAATATAAAATGTGTAATTAATTTTCTTGTTTCAAAATAAATTTAACAAAAGAAATGTAGCGTTTTTGTGGCACTTTTGTGTTACCTACAGGATACTTACTCATTACATAGCTCAATGTAATTATATAAACTTATTAAATGTTTTATGTAAACAGGTCTCGCATTGGCTTAATCATTATATTTAACCTTACGAATCTTTTTGTAGTTTATATTATATTTTTTTTTACTACAAAATGAAAATATGATCCAATTGGTATATTTTTTGCTTTAGTGGTTTTACGCTTTAATCTTTAACAAGCTTCAATCTTTATGACATAATTCGTCGCAGAGTTAAATCAATCATATATGTTTTAGTACCTTTTTGGAATATATCCTTCATCTACAATTAATTGTATTTACCTTTTTAACATTTATGCAGTAAATGGAAGCCCTTTAATTAACTGCATAATCGATAAAGTCAACAACGATATTTTATCAAAATACTTACAGTCAGCTATTGTTCGATGGTACTTTTATCTTATAAAATTATTCCAATTTAAATTCTTCGTGAAAACGTTGTAACCTCAATAGATACATATTAATAGCATTGCAAATGATACGAGGAAAAAAGGACAACGAACGCAAACACAAGCTAGTAGACACTGTAATGTAACATTGTCAAGAGAGTACAGTAAAATCTCCTTATTCGCGGGGTATACGTTCCGTAAATATGCCGCGAATACAGAAACCGTGACTATGGAATGGTAATTTATATGGGATTATAGGGGATACGTTCCTAGGTGACAAAATAAAAACCGATTAGATCTGCGAATAAAGAAATCTTTCTCATTCATTTTTCTCTTAACCCTGATAGAACAGACAGACATGGCTCTTTTCACTGAGTTTTATGTCCCAAATGTGACATGTAGTGGACCCACATACGCTAGAAACTGATCGCATCAGAAAATAAACCATTGTAATTTATGCCCGACTGACAGGAGGGTAATATTTTATGCAAGTATGATATACGCGGGTATGCATGTCCGTTCTATTGTGACCTTCTGTAGGCTAAACGATTTGACCGATTTTGAAGATTGTGTTGTCACTCGATTCGTATTCTTCCCCGGAATGTCATAGGTACAATCAGTCGGTTTTATTGTTTTTTTTTATATTAACTATTGCTCGTTAATGATTACCAATCGAATAGTTTGGTCTCTACACTCGCTAACGCACGTTCATTAAGAAAGCACGCGTGCTTCTATGTAATACAGTGAGTTACGAAGTCCGATATATTTGCACACTTCAACAATACGTCCGATCATAGCGTTTAAACTGAAGATAAATCGACGACCTTAATAAATACTAACGCTCTCAACTTCAATGATACATTCGAATATTATAATGGCTAACATGGACTTTGTAACTAGGGTTGACGCAAACATTTTCGAGGTTTGTTATGATTCATATTTATATATAGCTTAATGGTGTCCTTTTTTCAGTTGACGTATATCAAACCTAAGAATGTGTTATTAATATATGTGTTAGCAATAATAAATATAATATGTACTTTAGATTAAATTTAATACAATATGCGCCAATTTTTCTAACATGATTGATGTAAGTTGGCAACCTTATTTGTAAGTGTGAAAACGAAATCGCTTATTTACTTAATTATATTCGCAATGTAGTACGCAACTTGTGAGTGCGAGAGAGAAAGTAGCTTACTGTTTTTGTTTTTGTCCGGAACACGTGTGCCTTGCTTATGTTTTTGTAATTAAGATTTCATATAATGAGTAGATGTTGCCAGCAGCTTCGCACGCGTTTAGAAATGGCTTTCAGGAAAGTCTTAAACCAAGCCAAGCTGTTCTTAAGTTACAACGTAACATACGCGGACGGACTGACGAAAAATTTAAAAATGGTAAAATTGATGTCAGCGAAGCAAAACATGAATATGTATCACAAACGTTCACAACAAAAAACTGAAATTACAGCAAGACTTTACAGATTTATAGATTAGTATAGATTACTCTCTAAATATTTTAGATACACCATAATGTGTAAAGTGAACGCGGCTTGGCATAGGTAGGCACTTAGATTGTTATGTCTGAATTGTATTTGCGATTTATTTACAATGCGTAATAACTATTTTCATAAATTTATCGCAGTACTGTACAGCTTTGTTATTCTTTTCGCTTATGACCCATTTATATGTGTATGACGATTTTGACTTAAACGTTGATTGATATCAAAGGACCTCTCGGCAGCCATTCGACGTTGAACATCATCATACCTTTACAGAC
This sequence comes from Papilio alexanor hazarajatica, assembly GCA_018246295.1. NCBI lineage: Eukaryota > Metazoa > Arthropoda > Insecta > Lepidoptera > Papilionidae > Papilio > Papilio alexanor. The sequence continues at coordinate 745 of DWLR01002922.1, read as the reverse complement.
CAACAAACGGCAATAATCTTTAACGATCCATTGTGGGCTTTCTTATTTGTCGTTACATAGTGATGGGGAACCAAATATCGTGCTTTAAATGAGACTTCCTTTTTCAACTGTAGGCAAACTATTGCAATTATAGATTCGCAAACATGAATCTATTTACATCTCTAACTTTTTTGTATATTAGTATTTCTATTTAAACATTGTTTTTGACAATTGAGTGCCTTCTTACTATTTGAATCTTATACCAATAAAAGTGAAACTAAAAAATGTACTATAAAATAGGGGGGTGCCCTTTACTTTCGATTCAAAATAAGAAGAAAAATATTTGAAACAATAGACATCAAGCATCACACACTGTTTACCACAAAGTTTTTTTTAGTGTCAGTGACTTTATTACTTCCATGGAAGGTATTGTTAAATACTTTATAACCAAGTGGATACTTCTTCAAGGGAAACACTAGAAAAAATACATGTCACTTCTGCCGATAGCTCACGTTTAGACTTTGTAAGTCTAATTTATTTTTAGTGGTAGCATTGTATTATTTGAAGCAGAATCAATGGCCTCGTCAAGTGTGAACAAGTCGCGGAACAATGACGAGCCCGTTGACGTATTTCTAATATGTTCGTTTTGTTTTCCAAATAATTGCATTATTGGTTACGTAAAACAAAATAATACCGCAATTAATTCACTAAATCAGTGTGTGACGTCATTAATATGTTCTCACGTTATCAACATAAAATCATCTGG
>DWLR01002921.1:0-14440 GCA_018246295.1 Papilio alexanor hazarajatica | reverse complement strand
GCACTAACTTTTGGAGTTTTATTCAATATTGTAATTTTTTCAAGGTGGTCTCAAACTTTTGGCCGGCAGTGTACATAGCGTTGTATATAATGGTATATCAATACTTTTGTTTCATGGGACAAAATGTTTCTGGTGTTTAACAATAAGCGAATATTTTATTATTATTATAATTTTAAAAATTAAATAGGGCACATTTGCGAATGTCTTCTTTTCAACAAAAAATTAATAATTGAAATCGGTTCGGAAGTTCGGCGCTAACAAACATAAAAAATACAACCTCTCCCTTTTCTGGAATCGGTTAAAAAGTCACGTTTTTAAACTGTGTGTACGAGACAAAGACAAGGGTAAAGTTCAAATAAAAAAAAAATACTCGGAAAATTATTTTACATTCAAAACTGTGGCTTATAAGGAATTATAAAATCATTTTTTTTTTTCGACAATTAACCTCGACACAGTGCCTACTGGCCCCTTTCATTAATGACAGCACAGGAAGAACACCACGCTTCTGTACCAAAAACAACGAAGTTGAATCCACTTGCAATCAGGACACTGAGGTTAGACAAAGTAGCAACGCCGAACATAAATCGGTACGTCAAAGCTCTTACGCTCGTAAAAACTTCAACTTGCATCAAAGTTACGACTTTGTCTTGTTTGACTTTGTTAGCAGGAAAATCATAAAATTTATTTAAAAGTATATAGGTGTTTTTATTCAGGTCTAGTATTTTTAAACAAATGTTTAAGTAAATGTTAGTTAGCAAACATACTTTCTATTATATTCTCGCACCAGCTTTTTACTCCTTTAAAAAAAATAGTGGACGTATTTCTTTGGATTAAGGTGAAAAAATTCACCACTCAATTTATTATTACCTTTTTGCGGTTTTTTTTTACTTTAAACGAAAAAATTTCATTTAAATCAAGTCTCTACAAACTTTCTTTTGAAATCTTTCTTAAGGCACTACCGCATAATAATTTCACCGTCTTTAATTAAACCTAGCCAGTTCCTTAGCACGGCTTACGTTTTGCATAAAATGCAGAGCGAGAGAAAACCGCGCATATACTTAAGCCACGGAGAAAATGTACTTTGCTGCAAATATATTTATGACTATACATTTTTAGCTTTCTTACGATACGACTAATTAAGCCCTGTCACGCACATTATTGAGGGAAATTACTAGGGAAAATAAATATAAAAATATCTAGTTACTCAATGACAAGTTTAAAAAACACTCAAATGACTTATCACCACTTTGTCATCCGTTGGTGCTTGGATTTTGTTATCCTTCACTGCTTGGCACCTCGGGTTGTATTATTAATATATCGGCACATTATTCGCAAATATTACCCACTTGTAAAACACATTTTTATATATAATAAATTAACATGTGTACTTGTTCTAATTTGAAACAAAAGATGTTTTGAGTTTCCTACATGATTTAATTACATTAATATTATTTGATTTAATTGTCGTTTGTTTAATTAAATTATCGTGATTTACATATTCGTGATATGAATGGTGTTTTGTACATGTTTTTTTTTTATATTAAGATGAAAGTATTTTTCATAGGAATCAAATTAAATTAGAAGTTTTCCTCTAAATATTGTCCAGATATCCAATGGAAACAATTTCCACCATGCTGGTTTAAGTTGAACTAATTGAATGATTACAGGTTTCACCAGAGTGTACACTGGTTTGATATCTTCTGGTTTCTCAATAGGTCGAAACATCACAGGTTTGAGCTCAACCGGAGGAATCGCAACGTACGGTAAATAAAAATTTAACACATTTGCTTTAGGTTTCGTTGCATCCTTTGCTCTTGTGACTGCAGTATTATTTGCTGTTGATTGTGCTGTAACCACCAAGATTACAGAAGCCAGGCTAAAAATCTATAAATATAAATGTTCAGATAGTACTTGAGAAAGATAAAAATAATAATTAAAAAAATGCTTAACACACACCCGTAAAACGATCATTGTGTAACTGACAAAACAAGAAACTGAATAACATTAAAATCCGATCAACAATGAGTTTTTATATGACAATATCATAAGATATTTTATCAAAGCAATTGGAATATAGATTACAAATTTTATTATGTTATCCATTAAATATATGACGACCATTTAACTACATTTAAATAACTACGAGGTTCGCGGGGCGTTGACTTTTGATATCGATCGTGTTTTTTTTTCTTTAGAACCATTTGATCGTATATAAGAATCGTCGTTTTATTTTAACTGGCTATTTCAATGCAATTTGATATAAGTCTACTCACGGGCAGTATAAAATAATATTGGGGAGTTTAGAAATAGTATGTATTTCTGTATATACGTAAACTTTTCCTAGTCGTCATTATTCTTCGTTAACACCGCATTGCATCTGCAACTACCTGAATAATTCACTACGTCGGCAGACATTACTTTTTCTCTGAATCTCGTTTAAATATAATTTGAAAGAAATTTTGAAAAATAATCTTTGTGGCAACAACAACAGGAAACTGCATCCAAAAACTTCTAGAATGTCTGTGTAATCGTAATTTCGTAATGACGGACCGGTAGGCGCGGGTGGCATGATGCTTGCCTTTCACGCCGCAGGTCGTGGGTTCGATTCCCACACAAGACACACATTTGTGTGCATGAACATGTATGATCGTCTTGAGTCAGGATTTAAAGACCAGTGGAGGAAGGGCAGCAGCGCCCTTTTTTATAGTACGGCGGAACATACTGCGATCGCCAACCCGCCCGACAAGCGTGGCGATTATGGCACATTTCCATATCCATTTCATAATAACGCGATCAATGGGGGAGGCCTACGTCCAGCAGTGGACGATCATAGGCTGAGATGATGAATCGTAATTTCATATAGATTAAACCTGTATTTTACTACCATTTTTTAGCCTGAAAGAGTCATCCAAAGCTTCTTCGAAACTTGCTTTAAAACCAGTGAGAGTTAATTAAAAAAATGACTAAATGTATGATTATCACCATTTCTCATATCATTAATGACACTCCAAAGTAGTATAGGAATAGGAATAGGAATTCAAAATCACATGCATACGCGCAAAAACGAAACGTTTCTTCTGGCTCAGTCGGGTAATAATTGACCGCCAAGCGCATAGCCTAAACATCTTTTAGAATAAACTCAGTTAATTGTAACTTGAGAGTGAGTTGAGGTCAGACGATTCACTTAGATTGGTCACGTAGACTACTATAATCCTTACTAATATTATAAATGTGAATGTAAGTTTGTTTGTTACGCTTTCAAGTAAAAAATACTTAACTGATCATCATGAAACTTTGTACTCATTTTCTCTAATTGGGAAGGATATAGGATACTTTTACTTATTTTTATTACAAAAATAATTATGTATATTTATGGAGGTTATAAAAAATTCATCTCTTATAAATGTTAATAAGAGATGTCGCCCACATGCAAAATACCCGCTGGTCGTGGAGTTGCGGAAAAATGAGCCCTCTACTATTAATAAGAGATGTCGCGGAATAAAATCACAAAAACTTTCAGCTAGGAAAATAAGTAATGAACGCGTGCGAAGCTGCGGGCAACACCTAGTATAATATAAGTTCTAAATAACTTTATAACTGTAAAATTGAAAACAAAAGAACTCGTCATCGTTTTTACCCTTTCGTGTTAATTTCCGCTCCATTTCGTTTCATCTCCCATAGGCAGGCGTAAAAATAGAATGAACTATGTAAGCTATGGAACGGCTCTTAAAAATTTAATTTAAATTAAGCTTAAGCTTAATGTCATATTAAGAAGGGTGGGGTGTTTGAATTCTTGGATACCTCACTCACTAATGGAACTCTTTGTCATACCGGTATTGCGTCTATTATTACTTCCTAATTCGATCCGACCTAAAAATAAATAATTATTAAACGCAACACAGGTTTACAATCAAAAATGTATTCGATATATTTTAATCAAAAATCTTCTCTCTGAGAATAATTTCTACTTATAGTAAGGAATGAGAGGTCGAGGTCGATAACGTCGAGGCATTAGATATGCTGGCACATAATAAACCGTTTCAATAACAACTTCCTCTGAGTTTGATGGTGCAGGGGTTCTTGCGATAGGCGGGGCACTTGTTGTAGTTGTAGATGTTGAAGTTTGAGATGTAGAACTTGTTTGTGCATTTGTAGCAGGACTATCTGTAGATGCTGAAGAGGAAGCGGGTGAAGCAGATGCTTCTACATTAGAAACAGTATTATCACTGGATGTACCATCCGCAGGTGTTGATACCTCATTTGGCTTTTGAGATGATGATTCATTTGGTGGATTTTGAGATGAGGATTCATTTGGTGTCTTCGGAGATGACGATTCATTTGATGGGTCTGGAGTTGACGATTCATTTGATGGGTTTGAAGATGACGATTCATTTGGTGGCTCCGGAGATGACGATTCATTTGATGAAGCTTCTGTGTTATTCTTTGAAGATTCTGATGGAGCCGCTGTATCTAATAATGATTCATTGCTATCAGCTGACTGAGCATGTACTAATGTCATTCCAACGCAAACAGCGATGATGAACAAAGCAACGATCTGAAATAATTTAAGTAGCTAATATTACTTATCCACTACGGTATTCAAATTATTTTTAATAGAAATAATCTTTACTTTTCAAAATCATTAACAATTTCTTGGGCTCTGTCATCTGAACTAGGTGAGGATCTGTATTTCAGGAGAGTGCCTTTTATAAAATTATTTCCTTATTTTATGCTGTTTTTTTTTATTATTATCAACATTTCAACAATAGTACGGCTCCTTACTCCAAAAAGATAACTAATAGTATAAACATATCCTCCTCGCTAAACCAACGATAAGGGGACCTGATTCTTCACTATTTCTAGTAACACTAACACTAACACTAGTCTAGTATATAGTATATAATATAATATATAATATATAATTTCGACTGAAACGACAGGAATGAAAAAAAGAAGATTTAAAATTCGAATTAAGAATAAAAAATTGAGGATGTCTGACACTACACGTATGCGAAAAGCTGGATGTAATGCATTTAAAACAATTGAAAAATTATAGTTCGATTTAGAATTATAGTCTAGTTACGAACACATACCTTGCTTGTTGGTGCCATTGTGGACTCTGAATGCTTATTTTTAGGTAAAAACAATATTTATACCTATCTGTTATCAAATGTCACTTGTAGAAATATATAAAATTAATATTTTAGATCATTACGAAAGTCAATTAAGACATCTAATTGTTTTATACAAACATGTAAAGAGTTCGGAAGCGGTTGGTTAACCACAATAAGATACGGCATTTATTAATGGGAATCTTTAGTAAATACGTGTCATTTCTCTATCAAGTCTGCGTATTTCTGTTTAACTGTGATTTGCTACTGTAGAACTAATTGAAACTAAAATAGTTTAACAAGTCTTATAATCTTACGTACTTTTATTAAACAGTCTTGCCAATAATTTCAAACATTTTAGTAAATGTTTGATATGATTGGCATATTTAACTTTTTAGTAAATGTTTGATATATTCACAGGACAGAGGTTAGCACCTCTGTCCTGCGGCTCTTTGACATTTACAATATTTGTAATAGGAATTTATATACTCGTCGCTTCTTTTCTGTTAGGAACTAAATAAGAAAAGGACCATGGGCTCTTCGCTTTTCAGGAAACGCAAAAGTAAAAATATTTACGTCCCATCTGTAAAATTGTTTTTCTGTGAGGTCGAATTTCAACAGCCTCGGTAGAGTTAGCACATACGTGAAACAGATGCTGCTGTCTTTACAATGTTAATCACCACATTACAAAAAGGAACACTTATAAATCTTACAAAACCTCTCAAGAGAGATGTGTCAACAAATTGTAGAGATCAGAACGAATTCTCTTTGCAACGCAAACTAATTATTAACTACAAATTACACTTCAAGGGATAATAGCTATCTTGACTGAAAGTTCATTGTAGGCATAAACTAATTTCACAAGAGACCTATAAATTATTCTCAAACAACCAAGTAAATCCAATCAAAGCAAAGTTAACTCATAGTCTAATATAGATCTAATATAGACTCATAGTCTAATATAGATTTCTATCACACTTAGGTACTTACCAAATGTAATTCAATTTCAAAGGCAAGACTTTTTTGTACAATAAGGTGCTAAACGAGCAAGCGGTCACCTAAATGACCGCTACCCATAGACATCTGCAACAAGCGTTTACGAGTTTCAGGTGCGTAGCCAACCTTTAATAGACAGAGGGAGGATAGACAGAAATTGGGCATTTTCATCTCCTATCCATCCCCTTCTCCATGAAATCCTCTTTCCTTATCAGGAAAAGGTGGGAAGAGGGAAAGGACTAAAATTAGACCTCCGGCACCTCTCTTCTTTGACGAAACTAATAAAAACTTCTACTTCACGCCTTTCTTCCAAGGTCGTGTTATTTCACCAGTCGAGCGGGCCATTCGTGCAACAGGTAGTGTTGTTGTGAACTCTACCACTGTTAACTTACGGTTGTTTTTTTTTGTCTTCTAAAACTGCATTCAATTTAAGCTAACACTGACTGTATGTGAAGTCACGCGGTAGTTATTTTACTAACAACCTTGTATTCGGTCCTGTTTTTACTCGGTTAGATAGACAAATTAACAAAATATACCCATTCAAGCTTCTTCGCCAGTAGAAGAGCTTTCTAAATCGTTTGAGTTGTTTTTGAGATTATTAGGAACAAACAATCAAGTCTTCTCTTCTTAATATTATTATAAACACTAAATAAAACTCAAAAAACTTTTGTTGAAAGATTAGATTTATTCAGTCTTAAGAATTATAAAATATTAAATATGTACAAATAATTACAGAGCTTTAATAAAATTAATTGACCCATTACATCTAATTTACAAGATATTTTAATCAAAAAGTCCATTTTCCATTGCCATTTCCATTCAGAGCAGAAACAATTTTATCCATAGAAAGCAAGTAATGATAAGAGAATCACCACTTATACACTAGTTTCATTAAAAAAAACAACTAAACAATAGGACCTAACAGTCATATCCTTCGAGTATTTTTATTATTAAATTGTTATACACTATTAATTCTTTTAGTGCTTATAATGTTCCACACCAATACATTATCCTAGTTGTAGAAAGTATTTCAAATAAACAGCACGGTCAGTAAACAGTCTGTCAATAATTACTGTTTGAAGTTTCAATTTCTTAACTCCTAATAGATTTTTTTTGTTTGTTTGTTAGATAAATAAAACGAAATGAAATATTAGTATACTTCAGAAATAATCCGTTAAGTTGTTCTACTGAAATTATCCCATAAATATATTTTTATTGTTGAAACAGTCATTTAACTTTTTATGGTAAGCTATAATATAAATAAATAATCTGGAAACGGTTATGATTGCTGTAGATATAATATGTTTTTAATCTTTTGTGTTAGTCATTCCAGCCAGCTATAATTTACTCTATGGTAAAAAAGGTTGATTAAAAAAAACAATCAATCGCTCTCAACATTAATCCATGTATTGTGTAAATTATTTCTGATTATTTTTTAAGGGATCTCAAGATAAGGTCAATCAATACAAGCGAAAGAATTCCACATAATGCTATTAACGCAATGTCTTTTATGAGCCTTTATTAACGTTTTAACTGCAATCAAATTTATGACAATATTGGGTAATTATTTAATATTGAATATTAATATATATTTTTTTATATTATTTATAATAACTAAATAAAAAAACTACGACATAAATTTAAAACAAACAAGTTTTAAAATGAAAGAAACATCTGAACAAATAATATGTTTTAGTGAATTTTCAAATTTCGCAATGTTACAATAAACATACATTAATAAATATTGAATTACTTAATGAATATTCATCAAACAAACTGAACAATGAAAACAACTGAATATAGAAAAGTGAGTGGCGCAAACAGGATCAATCTGTATACATCATTAATTGCGTAAAAGAATTTCTATGGTTCAATTAATTCACTGCTCACCCCTTACTCTAACAGCGTCAGTGAAGCGTATTTTGCAGTTGGTGATCGCCATGTTCGGTCTCAGGAAGTCAGTAACGTCCTGAACTCCTGACGGTACGGGCCGGTCGAAGGGGAAGCCCATAGCGCGGCGGTCTGGATACTTGCGGTCACGGATGCCACAGTACGATGCGGCATCGTTGCAGGATCCAACAAGATCTTGTTTAATCTGTGGACAAAATTATTTTATTATCCGTGTAATTTTCCAGCAACTGATTAAATTTTACTGTGTTTGTTTTTTAAAAGAAAGTGGTTCTAAGATTATAATATTCATAATATTCTAGGACGTTATTCACACACGGCCATCTGATCCCAAACTAAGCAGAGCTTGTACTATGGTAACAGATAACTGATATATTACATATATTACTACTTTTCTTTTGTAAATACATACATATATAGATAATTACACCCAGACACAAGACAAACAGAAATGTTCATGCACACAAATGTTTGTCCTGGGTGGGAATCGAACCCACGACCTGCGGCGTGAGAGGCTAGCATCCTATCACTGCGCCAACCGGTCAGTCAAGATTCTAAGAATGTTATGAAAGTGTGTTCAATTACAGTTATTTAAAATATTATCACTTCTGGAATTCGTCAACAATGAATTAAGTTCCTGACATTTTTAGCATTAAGTAGTTAAATACCATAAGCACGAAACCTCCTTGCAAAAGTCAATTGCAATATTTATGACCGTGTACTTTAACTAAAAAGAGTTTTACTATCAATACTTACACCATCTTCAGCCCAATTGGACACCATAACGAAGAGCACCATTGGGTACCCGTTCTTGTCCCCCTTGGGCAGCAGCATGTGGTGCGGCCAGCCGCAGCCGCAGAAGTCGAACTCTGCCGCCTCCGCGGAGCCCGGATCGCCAGGCCTGTTGCTCTGGTTCATGAAGGTACGCTCGAATGGTATGGTCACAGACGAATCGACGCTGCGACGACGGATCATGTTCTTACCTGGACGTACTGTAATAAAAAAAAAATTATGTTATTCTGTAATTAAGACTGAATTAAATGTTATTCGTTAATGACAGTATTACTTTGAAGTGTCTGATTCTAGTTTAACCACTAGTTATGTCATAGAAATAGTCCTATTGAAATTTTGTTGCAGCGACAGCTGTGTGCCAAATGACCGGACTTACAAAAATGTTATTTATACTCGTACATTCGTAATTTACCTGATTATTGCGGATGTTAAATGATTAACATCTAGACAGCAGTTTGTTAATTTATCACCTTATACTCCAAAAATTAAAAATAATAATTTATCTCCACTGAGTATCGTACATCAGAATGATATTCGACCACTGCTAAGAAACTTCGTTATTTAGAAATCCTTAAAACACTTACAGCTTTGCGAGAACTTGTCCATCTCGATCATGAGTCTCCTCTGTTCGTTAAATGGAATCTTCACTCCTTTTTCATCGGTAACTGGCGCCATAAATATGCGCACAGTTCCCATCGCGGCTTTCCCGGATGAGTTGTCCACCTCGATGCTATTAGAAAAAAGAATACATAGTAATTCACGAAAGACTATTAAAACTTCCCAACTGCATTTACACAAACTTAATGGTTAAGGACTGGCAACAAGGGAATTTTTAACGGTTTTTCCTCTAATTCCAAACTGGTAAAAGTCCAGATCCGTCAAAGAAACAAATTAATCCTACATCATCTTCCCGTCAGTCGTCCCGTCCCGTTAGATAATTTATAGCAAAACCTTACTTTTTAGTTTTGCTTTGTAAACAAAATTTAAAAGTTATTAAGGTCACTAAACACGTGTTTAAAAAATTAAAAATAAAAATAAAGAGGCGAATCTAAACATATTGCCGTAAGAAAAAAAGTACCAGGAGATCATGGCATTGTAATACTTACACATAATCGAACTCTTCGTGTTGTAGATGAGTAAAACGCGCCAGTACACTACCACGAGGCGTGAAGTCAAGTCCACGGCCCAGCTCCACCGTGCTCTGCTCCCACTGGGTCGCGAACGTGTTCTTGCCACCCTTGCCTTCAACGGACACAGACGACACGCGAATACCCGGAAAGTCCAACTAAACACAAATCAATTTATTTCGGATAATTATACCTTTAAAATATTCTACCAAAAAAGTTGAATGTGTAGAGATTTTCACCCTTTTAAATTCCAGTTTATTAAGAATAACAATAGCCTAAAGACACCCCCTCATAGACGAGGATAGCCACAAAGATTGCGTCATCTACCACAATCTTGACAAGGTCGTTGGCCCACTTGTGGGAGGCCTACCCATGTCTATTATATGGCCCCTGTACCATACATTCGCTCACTTATTTATAGACTATCCATTTTACGTGCAATGTACTCTGTATATAGCAGACTATTGCTGCTTAGATTAAGCAATTATTGAGGTTACGTCTGTTTCGCTGGTTCTGCTGCGGACTCCATCATTTCTGCTAGGACATTGTTGAATTATTTTTGAATCGTTAAACCGTTGGATGACTAGTTTCGAGCTATCTTACCTTATCGTTGCCGTAAGGAGGCAGCTTGTTCTTGTACAAGACGAAGACATCGTCGACGAAGCCGTGCCAGCGGTAGAACAGAGGGTCGCGCATTGTCGTTGCCGGATCGCCCATCACACCGAATTGCTCCTAAAATTTCGCGTAATCCTTCACATTGACAAAGCGAAAATAAACCACCTACCAGCAGTAGAAGAAGAAACTTATTATTTCTCTTTATAATGTTTGTAATTCACACATTGAAAAATACTTGAAATCACTATTTACATTAGATCAGTCGATCCAACAACAAAATCAAAATTCATATTTTAACGTAGAATTCAATGTAGATCTCAGAACTACATCGGCTATCGTTCCGAAAAGCATTTTTTTTTTGTTTCATTTTATTTATTTACTTATATAAAATATATCTATCTATTAGGCAGGTCTTCGCCTCAGCGTTAATTTGACACAAATCTCAGGATATATGTATGTACCTATAAGTAATAAATTAACTCACCAGGTTACGATGATCCGGGTCATGAGCATAAGACATGAAAATATGGCCCATGTTATGCAAGTCGCCATAGTAGGCACGATTAGGACTGAGCATTGACGCTTCCATCAAGTCTCCCAAAATGTCAATACCCTTTTCTTCGTCAAGTGGCATTTGACGTCCATTCGGCTACGAAAAATTAAGTATACGTATTATTTTACACTGTGTTAAATATAATACGAAATGCGCCGAGCGTAATTTTAATCGCAGACAAGTATAAACTTACCAGTAGAATGGAATTGCTCTCGATGGCTTGAAGAATGCGTGTCTTCCACGTTTCCATCTCTGACACGTCCATTCTGATTTGATCCACGGGTCTGTCGAGATCTTTAAGAGTCGAATTTTCGAACCTTAAAAGATATTATCCATTGAGTGGATTTAAGGTGCATTTAGTACTCGTGCTAAGAGAAACCATCCTTAGGAATTACGGGAATACTTGTACGAGTATACTTACCTCGGAGGCCAAGCTCGGCTGGCAACTTGTGAGTCGAGCTTGGGAAAGTATGCCTCATTGATGGACTCCCTTAAATTGGTGCCGAAAGGTACGACGCGAGGTAAATTGTTACAGAAGCGCTCGGTGTTGTATCTGAAAGTGATTTTATTATTCATGAGTGCATAAGGGAAACCAACAGGTTGGTTGTTTTTATTATAGAATAACATTATTTTTGCCACTGTTCTCAATACTTAGAGGTACTGGATATGATGTTTACTCATTTTTTGTTTTTTATGTAATAAAATGTTAGATATAAACTAAAAAGTTTTGTCTTTGGTGTCTCTGATTAAATATGTTTCCTCTAAGTTCTCTCTCTCCCTTTCTCTCTTTTCTGCGAAAAACTTTGATGAGCTATTCTTGAGCCCCAATCTCCTCCTACTATTTTTTTATCTATCACCTACCTCCGTCCTACATATAGGTTGGCAACTCATCTAATTCCTAGTTAACAGTGATCACTAAATATCTAGAGAGTCTCTTCTTCGTTGGCCCACTTTTTTCTTATAATAAATAAATTTATTGAAACTACCTGGCAATGATCTGCTGATGCATGTAGTAGAGCAACTCCCCGCGTCTGTCCTTGGCAACGATGGCACGGTCCGCCGACTCGAACGGGTAGACGAGATGCCAATGCCAGTGGTGGAGATTGATGCCAACGTCCTCGCGGAAGTATGCCAAGCGCTGTTCCGGCTCAGCGTCAGATGCGGTGTAGTTTTGTGGTATCACAACTGGCAACTGTTAAAATTAGATACATTTCAAACGATTAACATTACCGACTAATATATGACATTGAAATTCATCAGAGTCACATCGCTCATGAACAATTAGCATATTAATGCAAATCTTAATCATCAAAGTCTCACAACGCATTTAAGGTAAACATCGTAATTGACAATAAAGTAAGATAAAACCTAAACTTTCATCATGAAACTACAGCACTTTCATGCGTCGCAAGTGACACTCGAGTATTGCATACATTAATAACAGTGTGTATTTCAACTAATAGTTGCAATTCACCTAAGTCCCGTAAAGGACCTTAGCCTCTCGAAATTACTTTGTATGTTGAAACTAGTTGTGTTGGTTGACATTATAACATGCACGAAACTCATTAACACAAACTAACACAAGCACTAGTACTGCTGAATAAAGAAAAAAAGCAATATTACGAGTATATTATTCATTTAAAAAAAATTTGAATGACTGTATCCCTATGACACTCGAGAGACGAATACCGATAGAATAACATCTTAAAGTCAGTCAAATCGTGTAAGGATCGCAAAACGTGAAACGGACGTGTATACATACAATCCCGCGAAAAACATTAACTGTTGTCTGTCGGGCAAAATTCAAGAAGAAATGTTATACCATAAAACTTACTCTGGGACCAGAAGTGACCACAGTGGCGACCTCTCGAGCGCGTCGGAAAACTTTAGGGTCCATAAACTTATCAGGAAACGTCTCCGTTATAGTCGGGATATTTAATCCCTTTGTATCGGGTCTGTAACAAAATAAAAACACCGTTTAAACACACATTAAATAGTTTAAAGAACTCAGAAAGTCAGGGACTGGTAAATTGTTTTTTATTCAATTTACCAGCAGCAATCAGATAGATTTGTAAGTCCGTGTCAGATTACAGGGTTTTTCTCTCAACCTCTGTGGTCTGGAACTTTTTGAAAAATAGTACCTTATAATACGACAAATAATCGTAACAATACCAAATGGTAAGATATGTAATACAAAGAAAACTAATTGGAACTAGGTAAATTAAAAGAGAGCATAGAGTTTAGTATAAAATTTACGTTTTTAGTAGTGAAGCAATATGAACATCGAACTACAGTGGGTGGGTTTACCAGTCCCACAGATTATTTTTAAAATTATCATCCACCTACCACCACCACCTCAGCTTATGATCGTCCACTGTTGGACACAGGCGTCCCTCATTGATCGCATCCTTAGGGGGAAGTGTGCCATAACCGCCACGCTTGGCAGGCGGGTTGGCGATCGCAGTATGTTCCACCGTAGTAAGAAAAAAGACGCTGCTGCCCGTCCTCCGGTGGTCTTTTACATCCAGACTTAAGACAAACAGACATGTTCATGCACACAGATGTTTGTCTTGGGTGGGAATCGAATCCAAGACCTGCGGCGCGAGAAGCAACTGTCTTGCTACTGCGCCAACCGATCAGCCAAAATTATCATACGTAATGCAAATTTAACTGACCTGTGCAGCAGAGCGACAGAGAGACAGTAGTTGAACATGTATGGATTAATCCGGAGCTGGCAGAAAGAGCAAACAGATATCAAGTCATCTACGTTACGCATTCCTGCAAATAAAACATTAAACATTTGACTGACCGGTTGGCGCAATGGTAAGATATTTGCCTCTCACGCCGCAGATCGTGGGTTCGATTCCCACCCAGGACAAACATTTGTGTGCATGAACATTTCTGTTTGTCTCGTGTCTGTGTGTAATTATCTATATATGTATTTACAAAAGAAAAGTATTAAAATATGTAGTATATCAGTTATCTGGTTTTCATAGTACAAGTTCTGCTTAATTTGGGATCAGATAGCCATGTGTGAATAATGTGCTAGAATATTATTATATTATTAATTAGCTTAGATAAAAGGAACCGCGAGGATGATCACCACCTTTGTAAAAATAATGGACAGGTCTTTTTCACATCATTTGACTAACTTTGATAATCCAATTGGAACGAAGCATTACTTTTAAGTGGTATTAAGTGTGAAAATAAAATTAGAAATAGTTAGCAAAACCTTCTAATTGTATCTTCTAATAATAATAGAAAAAATAAGTCGATAAGGGGCTGATTGTTGAACTCCACGAATTCACCTTTGTCGTATAATATCAGCTTTCATTCCA
>DWLR01002920.1:0-14442 GCA_018246295.1 Papilio alexanor hazarajatica | reverse complement strand
GACCGGAACCTGTATCATTGACAACAGTAAAGAGAAGACTTCGAGATGCCAATTTGTTTGGTCGCGTAGCTGTTCGTTGCACAATTGCTGTGGTATCTGTATGTACTACGCGCTTTAATAACCTTATTGGTTAGTAGGTATTAAGTTTTAAATAAACTCCTTTTCATAGTGCACGGTAAGAAATGTTTATACCTACAATTGTAGTTAAATATATCAAGTCTTACAATTAAAGATGGAAAATGGTCTAATCACAAAGAAGCCGAGCCACGGGTAAGCCTAATTGGGTGAAAAATGAAAATACTCGTACATAATTTTTCACTGCAAAATTATCTTGATATTTTTCCAAACGTAGAATAAATTTTTCGCTAAGTATTGTAAGCTAATGAAATGTAAGCCTCAAGAAATTGTAAAATAATATAAATTGCTTACTGAAAGTTATGTAAGTAAGGCTATATAACAATCACTCTTCTTATGGAAGACATATTTTGTGCACTTGATTACACGTTTATTTGTACAACGTAAATTATTGATGTTAAAAAGAAATTAAAGTTTAAATACTATTAGATAACCTTTTACTTTGAACAGGTACTTTAAACAAATACAATATCCAGAGCATTTGAGGGTCAAGTGCGCTAAGAGAGAACTCTTTTTTAGAATTGATCGGCTTAAGGATTCTCTCATTAACAAGAGTTTCGACTTGGGCTATTAATGAGGTTATTATGATACCGGTTTAAAAGCTTTTGAGTTTTTAGCTCACTTTGTTTGATTTTAACCTCCATAGAGTAATGTGAACAGCTTCCAAGTTGCAGTCCCACATTGGACAAAATACACTAGAGAAAAAACAATACTTCGGCGTGAGACGTTGTTTATTTATAGCAGTTTTTGTTTTCACTTTAATACAGTTTCCCTAACAATTATAATGCCTGAAATTTCTCGATAAAGCCTCTTCCCTTAATTAAATTTCTTAACGACATAAGTTTGGCACAGTATCTTGATTCGCACCCGAAAAGATTTACTGAGTGTCGTTTGTATTTTTCTTTTAAATTAAAACATCATCGCCTTGCTTTTGTTAGTCCTGTCCTTGATTTAGATTTCTTTTTGTAGATTTATTAGAGATTCGTGATGAGAATGAAGATTATGAGCGAATCAACAATTTGATTTAATCAAGTTTGTTTATCGTAGATTAATTTGAGATCTGCGAGGAAAATGAAGATTATGAACGAATCAACAATCTGATTTTATCAAGTTTTTTGGCACTAGCTTAGTTATTATATTTATATTTCATTAAAAAAACTCTTGTGATTTCTTCAATACTAATAATCATTTATATCAAAGAATACACAGAAATTTTATATTTTGTAGTGGTTAATGAGTGCACTGGATGAGGGCGGCGGGGACTGTGGCGATCATTGGGGGAAACCTACGTCCGATGATAATAATGATGAAGGAGTACATTTATTATTCAGATATTATTCTTTCAATTCTATGAGTTATAAATGTATAAAAATATAACTCAATGTAATTTCTTATCTCTTTCTCAAACTAAATTATTGTTACATTGTTAGAATTGAAACAACTGTGATGTGACCTGAATAAATCGAGTTTCAACACTGCAGCGGATACACGTTGTTGAATTATTTTTCTTTTATTTTATTGTGTATTATGCTACTTATTTAATTTAATGTAATTTAATCTATTTAATAAGAAATATCTTCATAAATTAAAGTACCTCATAAAGCTTAAATTAATACAATGCTCGAAAAGCCGGGTTTAAATCTGAGGAAATACTATTAAAAATAGTATTCCATCATTTGCGTGAAAATTCTGTTTTCAATAATAATGACATGTTCAGGTCTTACGCTATCTACCGAAAATTGGCACGAACTTTCCGAAAAACCTATTACTTGCATTACACACTAACGTAACACATCATAAAAGGGCGTTTCTTGTCTCAAAGGATGTCGAAATAAAAACAAACACAGAGTGTAGGGCTAACATCTGAGAGATGAAAGAGGTTCACGCGACGAGTTTATGTCTTGACAAGTTTACACCTGTCGCTTGCTCCATGTTACGTGGAACACGTCTAACTTTAGATAGGAATTATTTACGTTTCTTTGTTTATGACGAATATTCCCGAAGAAGAGACAGGCTTTTAACTTGCAGTTAAATTAAAACTTCTTACCTTGTATGGAATAATTTGATTTTTTTGAAGGCGAAGTATAATTATTTTTAATGGCAAGCCTACAGGCACACATTTGTTTTGTTTCCATAATTAGGATCTTAAATTCAACTAAATTTTAACAGTTTTGCCTTCATTTATGTATTTATCTGTCGAGCGAAATTTTTATACTTAATTTTACTGATTTTAAGGATACACTATGATAAGGTTTATCCTGATATTTAATAATGATAATAAATAAATACAACAAGGATTATGTTTTATTTTCACTTACCTATATTTATAAATAAAACCGACTTAATTACGTCTATTCCATTTATATACGTCAAAGATTGCAAATAATAATTTATCATAATTTTCTATGCAACATTGGTTGAAAAGGACGTTATATGAAATAAAAAAGTTATAAAATATAAATAAAAATATTAAAAATATAATGTAAAATTGGTAAAATTAACCAATGAAAGTGACGTCACCATCCCTGTAATTATTTATTACATTCTTAAATTGTTCGGGCTGGATACTTTAGGTTTAATGCTAGGTAACAACGTTTTTAAGTTGAGTAAGGTGCCGCAGGCTCCAGTTATTTTCCATCCTTTCATCCTCTTCTTTTTTATCTCCACTTGCATTCCTCCTCTCAAACGGTTGGCGACGAAACCGCAACTTTTGGTAGTTGCGGATGTTAATGCCTTCACAATAAGTGTAATAATTAATGAAAAAAAAAATAAGGTCGACATGTTTGTGTTTTCACCAATATACATCCGGACATAAGTAGATCTGTTGATGCAACAACAAAAAACAACAAAAGCAATAATCCTAACAATGTCAATTAACGAAAGAACATCCAATACATTCCCTTGAACTTTGTTGCAACTGTTCCCGTAAAGGTGCCTTTGTAAAGTACAAAGGCACCTTACGGGATATATGGAGTAGGTTTACCATTGTTAAGAAAGTTTGGTGAAATTTTTTAAGATGATTTAGATGTAATATTTGGATAGTAGATAAGGATCTCAATGTCCTAAATGATAACAAACAAGAAAGGTTTCCAAGCTACCGTAGTAAACCGTCTGAAACATCTTATATGACTCACAATCAAACCACCGAAGTAATATTTAAAGGCGACTATAGTTATTACATTAAAGGATACAGGGTTAAAGGATTGAAGGGTACATATATAATGCTTATATGAACTACTGCTAATTTCTTTTTGTGTGTGTGTCTAATAATAAACAAAAATGTATTCTTATGTTATTGTAAATATCTTTGCATTGTTTAATTTATTTTAATTACAACTTTTAAAGTAATTAATCCTGCAGAGTCCTTTCATTTGGGGTCACTTCATCACGACAGGAGTTCAGAATGACGGCAGCGCGTGCCGTGAGAACACGTGCCGACGGCGCAAACTCGATTGGGATCAGTCGTGCGATCTGTCGGCCGATAGATCCGGCTCAAACCGGATTTGTTGTGAGACTGCGTCGAGAACGATTTGTGGTTGCGGTGATAATATGGAATAGGATGTTTATTGTTTCGAAGTAAGTTCATTTTGTTTTTCTCTTTATAACTTTGTAATCACTCCTTGTTATTATGTAGATTCAAGAACAACGATTGAATTAATATCCGTAATTATAATACATAAAATTAAATAGTAAAAACAAGATTTTCTCCATTAAGAAACCAAACGAATGAGGTTTAGCTAGAGAGAAATATAAGCTGACGCTGCTATGAGAGAATGGTTGAACTCATTATGAAATTTGTACATAATATTTATATCATTACATAATATTAATTACAAAAAATATTAATATATGATTGGTCTTGTCTAATCATTAATGATAAAGATACAGAAATCTATAACTTAAATAAAAATTTAATATTTTATTCTATCTTAAATAAATATTTAATATTTTATTAGGTCAGGTGCCTCATTAGTGGATTGTTAAAATTGACACTCAATTTAGTAGTTGCATCAGAGGCTTTCGATACCGAAATGTACTAGAAGACTTCTAAGACTTCAAAGACGAGCAAGGGAAACTGTGTTGATTAAGATTTCAGCTTCAGATATATTTTAAAATGTCCATAAATCTATATTAGTAAATGTTATCGGGGATTTTGAAGATTACATTCCCGTAATAATATTTTTGCTATGGTAGTATTGAAATTATATGGCATTTATTAAAAAATAAGCACTTAGTAAGCACTATTTACAGTGATTACTGATTAACTTTATTGCTAAGTCATGTAAGTGGCTTAGAAAGTAGCCACTGTTGTATTAATTAAGTACCAAAAGAGAATAAAATAATTGTAAGTTAATTTGAAGTAAATAATTTAATTATATAGAAGGTTAGGTTAGGCAAGTACCTAGTCAATAAGGTGTGTGTGTGAGTGAGTGATTGAGTGAGTGATTGAATGAGTGATTAATGTACAATCTCTGCCGCCGTTGCAATTACGATAAATCACTGGTGTAGCGCCACAAACGTAACTTGTTAATTTTGTTGTTTAATTAATGAGTTGTCTTTATTATATTCTCATGGACACGGTCATTATTTATTTATAAAATCACATTTACTGCTGATAAACTGATTTTCGTATTCACGTTGTTAATTCTAAATATTTTTTATTTTATTTTTATTTTGCCTCAATTTAGCTTACGAGTATCCATTCTTAGCTTTCTAGTACAGTTTTATTTAACATTAGTTCTTTTATTTCATATTTTTATTTTTAAAACTTAGAACTAAAAGTTCGTGGCCCCCCGACATATTAAAACTTTCGACCACGACACGTAAGAACAGATGATGGTAGATAAATTTCACTTGGAACTTACTATTTAATAACTTGACTATCTTGTCAAAGTTCCGAGAATTTTGCACAATGCATTAGCATTGTCGTAACTAAGTTAACTGGTAAAGAAGATTAAATACACTCCAACTAAATTAAAGTCAATGGTGCAAGTGAGACTATTAAGTTGTTCAAGCTAAGTTCAACTTACATACTTAGCTTGTTAATTGGCCATGAAAAGTGCACAGTTCCAGCGAGCTGGGTCTTGCTTGAAGTATCATTGTTGAATGTAAACCATTATTGATGTTACTTTATAATTAACGCAGCTCTTACTTGGACAAGAAGCTTTAGTGTTTTAGTAGGTTCCATATATAATTAGGAGTCAACTTATATGTAAATAAATTAATAACTATTACAATGTATACAAAATAACAAGACTCCTTTGAAACGTGGCGACTCTGCTCCAAGCATTTTATCGCCTTTGTTTCTACGGCCGGCGACAAAGCTATATTATGTTCGTTAGTTTAATTTGATTACTTCTTAATTACGTAACTTTTTTGCACACTGTACAATCGCATTACTGTCACGTTATAAAACAACAGTTTATTTTGCGCGATGTTCATGTGAATTGATTTCAAGACCACATCCCAGTAGTTAAAGTTTAAATTTTAATTTACAGGATAACCTCTATCTATAAAGATTCAGTTTCCAGTTACTAGAAAAAACATTTCATGGTGTATAAGAATGATTATGTTTCAAGCAATGTTGCAGGTTATTCAGGTGTATAGGTATGGCTTATTCGTTTCCCTGTTTGTCTTTAAAATGTATTATTTACCTTGCGTGCATTAATTGTTTAAAATGTAATAGTTACCAATAAATGCGTGACCTCATTAATATACCTAAATAAATTATAGAATTAAAGGGAGCTACAAACTACAAAATCCATTAAAGAGTTAAAATCTGAGCTTTCTAAGAACTAACGGAAATGCTAAAACTAGTTCTGCTTAAGCTTTTAAGCCAAATCCCGTAACTGCTGACACAGTGAGAGTGTCATCACTATTTCTTTTAATAAAATATTCAATTGAAAAGCTTAGATTCAATTCTTATGGGAAAAATATGTGGTACGTATTATATTGAATTTGTGGGATCAGATTCCTATGTATAGAAATCTAAAGGTGGTTCTCACAGAAGACAGGCACAAAGTCGAAGTTTTCTGCATTTCTTCTGATGAATGAGGTGCCGGAGGCCAAATCCAAACCCTTCCCCTCTAATAAGAAAAGGATGGGAATGGGAAGTGGATTTGAAGGAGGAGGGGATAGATAGGAAAAGGACATAGCCTTTTTTTCTGTTAATCTACTCCGCTGTCAATTAAAGGTAGGCAAGAGTAGACGTCAAGTAACGTTCTTGCTCATTCGTCACTGTCTTTCATTAAAAAATGAATTACTCGGTAAGAATCTTTTAGAAATTTCTAGCTGCTAGGACAGATCGACAAAGTAAAACGCAATGATAAATATGATAGATCACGAATATCATTGGGAATCTAATCAATCATGTAGAAGAGATAAAGTTTTTATAATAAACTTGATGTCTTTGTAAGCTTGAAGACGGAATATTACAAACTACCGGGTCGTCCCTCAAGATAATTCCTAGAATGGTCGGTCGTAAGCCCCGGGATAGGCAGCCCACGCCGGCCCACTGTCTAGAGAAAGATAAATCAACAACAAGACCCAACCGCTTGCATTGTGCCTTGGGAATTGTATTATATCGTACTTCGTGACAAGTTTGTGTTTATTGCCCAATATTAATAAATGTAATAATATTAATGTTGTAAATTTTCATGTAGTCGTCGCTTTTTAACCAATTTCAAAAAAGGGGGAGGTGCTCAATTCGCTTGTATAACAAACATAAAAAAACAACAAAAATTTACTCAGGAATTGAACATTTAAGAAAGGTTTTTAAAACTTTTTTTTGGATTATGACTTTTTATATTTGAATAAAGTTTATTCAAAATTGAAAAAATAGATTAATTTTGAATAACATTGAACCTTAGGTTCCAAAGACAAGCTCTGTTTACGTTCAACGGATTTGTATTGAGATTTTGATTTCTTATCGCGGCTATAAATGACATAATGACGTCTAAATAAAATTATGTAAATTTGAAGTTGGTTTTGTTTTCGTTAAAAAAACTTACAAGATAATTAATAACTTTATTAGTTTAGATATATAATCAGAACAAGATAAAACGAACATAACAGACATTTGTGACTGTTTTATGTAAATAGGCGGGTATTAAGTTGTCACCACTGCACAATATCTGCACCAATCAAAATATTTTCTAGGTTTTGAGAAAGCAAAAGCAGAAAAAAGAGATTGTTAATGGAGCAGTAACGGATTATTAATTACAAGGACTTTGAGTTGATTCACATTAATATACGATGATAATTGAAAGCCATTAATATTGTTCATATTGTCAGAGGACGTCTGTTGACAATCGGCCATGGTGTCGTAAACCAAAGCCAGCTGACCTTTATGACGCATTATGCGAATCTACGACAATAGAGTAATGGGATCATGGATCTTCGTTTGTCACCGCATAGATTATGCTTATTGAGATTTGCAAAAGCATGCGCAAGGGCCAATGAAAGTTGCAGATGCAGCAGTTGTTTTACATATTTTTGTTAAGCTATATCTTTGTGATATTATGTTAAATACTTTTCTCTATCGTTGACCTTATTTTATATGTTTTTTATATGAGTAGAGGGCAAAGGAGCATCAGGCCGCACAATAACAAGCGATCACCGACGCCCATGGACATTCGCAACACCAGCGGAATCACGAATGCGTTGCCGGCCTTTATCTCCTTATATCGCCTAAATTTAAATAGTTACCACAATTATAAGAGAATTCCAACTACCTCTCAAAAGATATGGAAATACCATTAAAAAAATCTTGTAATATTTCAGTATGTCACATAGCCAAGAAACCAGATGGCCCCTTAATGTTAATGACCGGAATATAGGACAAGAGTCTTTACGATGTTGACAACCTCGTTTGCCGAAGTGAAATTTTGCACCGATATTTAATACCCCACAATCTATAAAAGTAATACACAACGTAATGGCAATTCATTACTCTGTATTTCTTTTGGTAATCGTTTACGAATGAGTATTTAGTGTAAGCGATTAGGAACAAGAAATTTTCTTAAGTGCTCGTTTTATTGGTTAAACTAAAATAAAGCAATTTACTTGCTTTTATTGAGATAATATTTTATTAAAAACGTTAGAAATAATACGAATAAAAACTTAACAATGATTAAGTCGAGATGTTTTCGAATATTTTTTTTTCTAATTTTTGAACAAAAATAAAACCGACTTCAAATTTATATTATTTTATCTGTATGTCGTTTATGTCTAAGGTATGTCCCATTGCGAATTGATTAAACCCAAACAGGCTATCTAATCTATTAATATGTCAATTTTCAGTATATTTTCGGTACCCAAGGTTTAATGACATTCAAAATTAAATGGGACATACTTACGAATGTCCTCTTTGTAACAAAAAATACAACCGAATCTCGAACCTCTTCCTTTATTTTAAGTAGGTTAAAAATACAGCTTGGGTTTACCTACACTTGACGTCTACGTTAAAAGTATATTTTTAATCTTCAATAAAATCTTTCCTTGCCGTTTGAAGAAACAGCAGAAACAGAAAACTTTAAGTTTAACAAGTTATTATTTATTATGATCGTTTTATTTTGCGATGTATTACATATACAACACAACAAATAACAATGTAACAAAAAAAAAAAACAAATATTTTTTTTGTTTCAGGTAAATGAATTTGGCGCTGATATGAAATGGAAATTCCAGAACTTGTTCGACCGTTCTGGTTTATTGTACTGTTTCTGAATCTATCAGAATGTGATTGGCTTAACTGTGGTCACATCGACAAATGTCACTGCAAATGGTCGTCTGGGAAGAAAACTGCCTCCTGCACTTCAGCGGCCTTAATAAATTTACCAAGACTGTCGCCAGATATTCAAGTTTTAGATTTATACGGAAATCCACTGAGAGAACTTGCGAAAGGCGCATTTACTGACATAGATTTATTAAATTTACAACGTTTGAATTTAAGCGACACTAAATTAAAAAGAATTCATAACAACGCATTCAGAGAATTACGAATACTTATAGAGTTGGATCTCTCCCATAATGAACTCCACTACTTATCCCCTAATGTATTCGATGGAATTGATCGTTTGCGACATTTAATACTTTACGATAATCCATTGAGAGAATTCCACGCTGAGCAATTTCCAATTTTGCATCATCTGAAGAAACTAGAAATATCAAAATGTCAACTTCAGAAATTACATCCTCTTGCGTTTTCTAATCTAAGAGTGTTAGAAACAATTCATGCGCATCAGAATTTACTGTCTTATGTTCATGTGAATACTTTTAATTTACCTTTTTTAAAAACTTTAACGTTATCCGATAACCCTTGGTATTGTGACTGTAGATTGCGCGATTTCCATGAATGGTTTCTTAACGCAAACCTAGGGAACGAAGAAGTTTTATGTGTTGGACCAAATAATTATGCTAACGTATCATGGCGGTATATTAGAGGAAATGAATTGGTTTGTCCACCTTCGGCTGTTTCTAGTCCAACTGTTTTACGAGCAGAGGTGGGAGCTGAAATAACATTCGGATGTTTTGTTAGCGGAGATCCAAAGCCGAATGCATCATGGTATTTGGGTAACAATGAAATACAAAATTTGACGACGGAAAAAATGGAAATAAAAATTATCAAACAAGACGTAATAGAGATTGATGAATTTAATAATGATTTTATTAACAAAAGTTCGCAATGGGTCAATGTAAGCTTATCTAATATAACAGATAGATTTTCAGGAGAGTGGATATGTAATGCTAATAGTTTTGTTGGCGAAGCAAGTGCTAGTTTGACTCTATTTTTATCTACACCACGTACAGCTACGGCACGTTCTGCACCAGAATTTCCTAAATTTATAGTAGTTATTCTTTTGGTTTTAAGTATAACACTCATAGGATTTATAACTACATGCATTTGTTGGAAGACGAGACGTCGAAGATTAACTCCAAGTAAGAGTTTTACGGATCAAGAAAAGAAATTGCTAGATTCTTCTATGGTAGTCAGCGATAGGCAAAGTGTTGACCTGAGTTCGTCGTATGGCTTCGAAATGTTGGACAGGTCGACATCGATTGATAGTTCGAATACACAGCGTTGTTTGGATACTCTTCAAATAACTTTAGAAACCTCTGGGCAATTCCCTTCTCCACCGATCGAGTTTACAATACCAAGTTCTTTCTCCAATATATTCATATCGGTGCAATTAACTGATAATGGTGATGGAAACTCAGATATTTTGAGAAATGAAAGAAATTTGTCGCACTGCAGTAGACCGTATTTTTTGGAGTCAACAAATGATCATATTGGTACTAAATTTAGAAACAAAAGTTGCTCAACTTTGTCTTTTTTAGATAATAACACAGCTAGTCGTACGATGGAAAGGAATTTAAAAACTTCTCTGTCATCCTTTTCAACTGAATTCACCGCTCTTTGAAGAAGTTTTTGCTGTGAGAATATTATTATGTATTCGAATCATGTTTAACTTAATTAACTTTTACTGTGCTACTTTTTTTTTGTAAGTGCTGTGTAAGAGTTTTATTTCTTTTATCAAATTTTAATTCCCTTAAATTTATTAAAAACAACATAAAGAATTGATTTTACAGATACATACACAAATGACTGAGAGTATCAAATTTATAACTCTGAAATAAAATACACGATAGATTATAGGAATATTTCAGGAATATATCAATTTTCGTATTCTTATTATCATTATGAAAGATGCTTTTATCACTTTTATATAAAAAAACCCGTATCTTAAGAGGTGTAGGTTTAGCAAGGAACAGTTTTTAGGGTTATGCACTTTTTAAACTCTATAGTAAGTCAGTTAGAATTATTTGGTACATATTTTACATCTTTCAAAAACTATTTTATTTCTACGTAAATACATAATTTGTTTGCTTCTTGAGATCTATAACGAATATTGAATGCTAATCGTTTATAATAAACTTGTTTTTGTTTATTGTTAGATCAAAATGTACAAATTATGTTAATGTAGTGAAAATGTAATCATAACCAAAAATAGATACATACTTTCATATATTGTATAAATAATAATTGGAATTTTTGTTTTTGGACTATGAAGTCAAATGTATGTATAACATAGTATAGCTCCATTGTGGCGATTTAATTACGCCGCTAATAATAAATTGTTACAGTTAATTTACATTATGTTTTTTTCTTTGGGAGTGAGGAGTCAGTGTGATTGTAAATTACTTTTTTATTAATTTACTTTTTACAAAATATTTATTTTGATGAGAAACGACATTGAATATTGTCTTCTGTATCTATTTAAATGATATTTGTGTTTCTAATATAGTAAATACATTTTAGACAACCAATTTCTAAATATAGTTTGTAAAAGTTTGTAGTTTTTTTTTAATTAGGTTAGAAGATCGTAGTTCAAAATATTATTTTGCATTAACAAATAAGCAAATTAAAAAATATTCGAAAATGTTTGCCTTTCATTACACAAAATTTAAATTAATTCCTTTTTATAATCAACAGTAGCTAGATTCCTACTGTACCAAAGACCAAGGATCGCCGCAAAAGATCGGAACAAATAAAAGAAAACATAATATAGGTTACAATATATCGATTTGTTACCGATATGTTTACAGAAAATTATGTTTTATGTTTAGTTCAATGACTAAAATTGGCAAGTAAAATACGGATCATAGTTCTGTATGAACGTGTACTCAAACTTAAATGGCAGCTAAAATTCCAGATATTTCCTAGATAGTGTCTACTTGAAACGCTTTCCAGTCGGAAGCTTACCGGATACGTGCGCACATTTGCTTTTATGTTTCATTTTTACTCTCTATACACAAGAAATTTCCGGTAAAGTTTTGCAAAAAACCGGTAAAAGAATACCTCTTTGTAAACAGAAATAAAGATTTTTCATGTCCTTTTACATTTTCCACTTTTTTCCACAATAAGGCTGGCGCTTTCTCAAATTATGTGATCGTTGAGATTGCTAATAGGTAACACAGGGCATATGACATCTGGTGACCCTTTGCATTCTTCTACTTTAAAAATGTGGCAAAAATTATACTACTGTCATAACCCTCATTAAATGCAGAAGGTAGGGAGGTAGGTAGGAGTTTGTGGTTTTGTAGGAAGCTATTTCAATCATCCGTATGTACCCTAAAGCCTTTAGTTCTTTTACCTTATTCGAGTACCATTACAAACGAAGTTTTAAATTATATATATGGAGGATTAAAGCAAATTCGTTGAGTGCTTTATTACTCGTATTCCTTCGAAACAGCATCGATTTTACGAATTGTTATGTGTGTGGTATGATACTTTACCTCTCGGTCGTAACTACTAAACTATCATTACAGTTTCTAAATAAAATATAATAAAAAAAGAAAGAAATGTCAATTAAATATGACGGACAATATAGCAATCAAAACTTATGCCGATATTTGCGTTGAGACAAAAAAACTGTTAAGGTACTTCCGTATTTTTGCAAGTAATATATTTGGGACTGCTCCCGGAAAAGTTTTTGAGTAACACGTGACATAACGAGGGGATAGCCGAATCGTATGCCTTGACATTTCAATTTGTACAATATAATGGGGGCCATTGTGAGGCAGCAGGCGTCCGGACAGTATGCGATGCGCATACAAAGTTGTGAGTAACTGAATTTGCCTATCGAATAGTCGGGTTTGCGTCCAATAAATATTGTTCCTCACCTGATGTTTATTTTTCAGCTGTGTAAATATTCAAGTGTTGCTTACTGAATTTCAAATGTTTATTTCCTTGTGTACATTCAAAGTTAACTTATATGAACTTTCCTAAACATGGTGTTTAGCAAAGTACCAAATATTCGGAAATAATTAAAAGTAAAAAATATTTTTTTAATATTTTTTTTTTCATTTTATTTTAAAATATAACTCAAACCACATTGACCCCCTTATTGTACACAAGTATATTTATTTATACATCAACAAGTTTTTGAAAAAGGCAAAATTGCAGTATACTGTCTTCAAACCTACGGAGACTGTTTCGAAGAATTGTTTGGTAAAATTTCTACCGCTGGGTTTCGTTACACAACACAACAGAGCTCCAGATACCATCCCCACTACCTCGATGGTTGGCATTACACAACCGTGCGGTTTTCGCGGAACTTCTTGCCACAGCCGCGTTGTGGAACGATCTGTCCCCAGCGGTATTTCTAAGCCAATACGACTTAGGGGCCTTCAAGTAGAGAGTGTACTCTTTCCTTAAAGGCCGGCAATTTATTACTTTACATTATTATTATTATTTTACTTATATTATCACTTTACAAGTCGAAGAAAGAAAGTCACTGGTCACTACATAAAAAAAAACATGTTCTACGATAAGTCTTACATGGATTTCCATACAAATGCGCGTCCCAACAACGTACTAACAATGTTTTTCTTTTTGTTTCTTTTTTTTTCGAAATCTCTGCCATGTTTCCCGATGTGGAAAATATGTCCGATATAACAAGCACCTTGGTTCCGAACAACTCGATAAATCTATTCCATCCCTTCTGTGTCGGAGGATTTCACTATTGTATTTCGTCACTTTTCCTACAAAAAACTCTCCGGAGATATCATTTTTATGAGCCAAGGGGATAAAGGGGAATTCGACCAGAGGAGTTATTAAATATATCTTACGCGGATGCTTCATCCATATTTATATTCCAGAAAAAACAAACAAAAGCTCAAATATCGTAAATTACAAACCATAATAATGTTAATCTCAAAATCATCAGTGTTAAAAACAAGTTATGTTACTTTTTTTAATTAAAATATTGAAACCATTCACCGTATCTTAAACATATGCTTTGAGAAAGTTTACAACAATAGTCGAATAGCAGATGTAATCTCATGATTCTCAGTCAAAATTCAACTACATTTCAATTAACAAATTGAAATGTAGTTGAATTTATCGTCGAAATTTTTGGTGCGGACTGAGAATCATGAGATTACATCTGCTATTCGACTATTGTTGTAAACTTTCTCAAAGCATATGTTTAAGATAACTTAAAGAAACATCTTTAAGTTCCATTTTCGGAACATTTATACGCGGACATAATCCATGTCCATGTTTGGCATTATGTCCGCTTCCGCTTCAAAGTCTCTCTCTCTATATATATATATATATATGTGTGTGTGTGCGCGTGCGCGTGCGCGTGTGCGTGCGCGTGTGCGTGTGCGTGTGCGTGTGCGTGTGCGTGTGCGTGTGCGTGTGCGTGCGTGCGTGCGTGCGTGAGTGCGTGCGTGCGTGCGTGCGTGCGTGCGTGCGTGCGTGCGTGCGTGCGTGTGTGTGTGTGTGTGTGTGTGTGTGTG
>DWLR01002919.1:0-14444 GCA_018246295.1 Papilio alexanor hazarajatica | reverse complement strand
CGCTCCTTTATTCCTACAATTTTTGCGCGATTTGGTTCCCGAGTTTTGAACTTGTCAGTGGCTAAATACACTAAAGTATGAAAGCCGAAAACAAACAAATATATATATAGTTACGTAAAATAAGTTTATTTTTTCGGTTAATTTTAGTCATAGACCGACTTTCGATAGTATACGGTTGTTCGTCATAGGTGCCATTCACTTAACTACGATAAGTGAGCGATACTGAGTGATTCATTAATGCATAACGAGATTGCCTGAAGTACAATTTTAGTAAAAATACAATACTTCAAGGCATGACCGATCATAATTAACATCCTGAATTTGACAAAGTATAAGCTTAGGAAGTCAATTGATATTTTTTTATGTTCAATATTGACGACATAAAGTGACGAGTCATATCGGCTAGATGTTTAATCCAAAACCAAAAACAACCACACAGTTATCACTAAGACAGATTCAGTTTGAATACTTTTTGATTAATTAAAGTTACTATTTATGTTTTACTTATTTAATTTAACATATTACGCAGTTTTCTAACAATCAATATCTCTAAGTTCTTCGCGAATAATTTAACTTTTTTTATAGAAGTTGGCAAACGAGCAAGCGTTAACCTGGGGGAAAGTTAACCATAGGCTTCTGCAACAAGCATTTGCGAGTTGCAGATACGTTGCCTTCCAATAATAGACGAAGGATGGAGTAGAGAGAAAAATGGACATTTCCCTCTCCTATCCACCCTTTTCCCAGTCAAATCCCCTTTCTCTTCCCACTCTTACCTTATAAGAAAAAGGAGGGAAGGGGAAGTGGACTAAAATTAGGCCTCCGACCACTCACTCGTTAGAAGAAACGCAGAATACTTCTACTTCACGCCTGTCTTCTGTAAAGTCGTGGTATTCAACCGGCCGAGCGGGCCATTCGTGCAACAGATGTTGTTGCGGACTCTACCACTATTAATTTGAGGGGTTTTCTATGAAATAAATAATAGAGCGAGTTAATTTGGATATAACATTAATTATATTTATACATGTATCTTATACTGTATGACCACGAAAATTTTAGGACAAGATATAAAAAAATCTCTATTAAACCGTGGTGTACTGGTTGTAGAGTAGATGTGGATTTGTGGTGGCCGACAGAACGAATCGACATACATAGGTAAGCATCCAACAAAATGGACCTATGATGTGATAGAGGTTGAAAGAGTCCACTGGAGCAGGACGGCAACTGATGGATCTTTATGGCGATAACTATGAGAGACCTACGCCCAGCAGTGGACGACTGTTGGCTAAAGCGACGATGACAACTTTATCTTTATTATACCTATTATGCTTAGTTTCTTTTTATAATATTACATAAATCTTAAATAACAAGATGTTAAATCATAATAACATGATATTATGATAAAGCTAACGATCATAAAATGACTAAAAGCTGATATTCCTTTGCGAGGTTAAAGACACAATTTAAGTAGACTGTTTAAAAGGTAAATGACCAGTCATAATGATGTGGAGGGAACAAGCTCAAAAACAAATTAAGAGGTCCATCAATTCTAAAAATAGAGGTAAATATGTTAAGGGAAAAAAAGTTCATTCCACTCTCTCTCTCTCTTCCTAGCTATTCCATATAATGGTGGGATCAGCTTTTCTCACTTTTCTTATCGACTTCCCTCTGTCCTCGACATCGCCACCGAAAATTTGTCAGCATGACTTTGCATGACTTTGCATTACATCTAAATGTGTTAAGTTTATCATATGTTAAGTTCGTCAAGCTAAATATCATTTAATATTACCAATCTTTCTGGAACGTCTAGTTGATAATAAAATATTTTTGACATTTTTACCTAGATCTGATATTATAACTTAAAAGATTGGTGCTCAATTCAGTATATTTCCTTTTCCTGTCAATAATTTATTCTGAGGTATTATCTGTGTTAGTATGTAATATCTTTTTTTAATAACATGATTATATTATTAAAAGAATTCCCTCAAATATAGTAAGTTACGCAAAAGCCTACACATTATTTTTGTAAAATTGGGAGGGCGATTTTAGCGCTGGGTATAAGCACCTGATGATCCCCGGGTTGATCCGGGAGGGCCGGCAATTATCAAGGATTATCCCGCACGTGGCAAGCTTATTATTCAGTACTTTGTCGCTCGCTTCGAGCATGTGAGTACCTGGCTTAATTAATTTTATTAAATATCCTCTCTGTAGAATAAGTTTTTTCATTTATTATATAAGATTTATATTTATAGTGTAAGTAGTAAATATTTTGCGTATTATGTATATCTACATATTATATTATAAATATTTATAAATAAATTTTTATATGTACATAGCATTACATTAGCTAAATTCAGTTTGGATAGAAGTAGTTATCTAAATTTAGTTTCTAGGCTACAGTAAACATGTTTAACAATGAAAATTATAATTATGCCGTTGATGAGACTCGAAAATCATCAAAAACCATTTTCTCGCGTAAATCTGGTGACGTGCCGATGAACCCGTATTTTATGATAGTAATGGTTTAATGTGTCATCTCAATTTTTGGGCCGATTTTTTGTCGTTATAAGTAAAATCAACGTTATAAGTAACATCATCAGTATTGCTTCTATCACTGAGCATTGATGAAACAATATAATTAATGGGTACAATACAAGCACACTAAAATACATATTTTGACAAACATTTTTTTTTAAATTGCGAGTGACGGGGGTTTTTCAACTGCAAAATCGCCTTGCAAATTGGAAATTTATTATATTTTGTTACTAATATTTATTATAGGTCGTCTGCAAATACAGGCTTCACGCTGGTAAACGCAACGACCTTATGGCGCAGATATTAAAAGCAAATAAATCTTGAAAACGTTACAGCGAACTACTACATCAATATAATATCTTTAATTCTGTAATAATATAATGAAGTGAAAGATTTTATTTATTTGAACGCGCTAATCTTGTGCGCTGTTCTGTGCGAATGGATGTGATAAATTATTTTTGCATTTTACATCCCAATTAACAGGAGGAGCTAAGGTGTGGCGAGTGAAAGCGCAGGACACAGTATAAATATGAAATGAAGACTTAAATGTAAGCAAATTTAAACGAATAAATTCAATAAAAAAAAATTTAACAGTAAAAATTTCAAACGAATGTCTTCATGTTTGTTAATAAAGCACGTCCTCTGCACTTCCAAACAAATATTCCTGTATCTGGCAGCTAACATCCGAACTTTATTACAAACAAACAGTTATTAAAGTTTTATGCAGTGATCTATGTGTTTTACGACGGCCGTTTTCTTCGTAGAAAACAGACGTTAATTCGAGGAAACATATGGGCACGATGGCGCTACTCGCCTTCAAAGTGCCGCGGGCGCGTCCCGGCGCGGCAGTAAAACGCCAGCATTTGATGTATGATCTGCAGCGACGTAATTACTCGTCTGGATAAACAAACAGTTCAATTAGATTTTAAACTTCACACAATTAGAATAAATAAAGTCCCAGACAGACGAGTGGGTTACGTGTAAACCGATCATGTTCTATTATTAACTTTGCTTTGACTTAATTACGCATTATTACAAACAACTAGACGGGCTTCAATAAAAATGACACAATATTATTTGCTAGCATCTTTTCATTGCTGGTTGTAGGCAATACCTACCACCCACCATATAAGATCCTTCGCTTCTTCCATCTAACTCTTACTTCACTCTTATCGATGATCAAAAAACTATATGGTTGATTTAAATAAACACCAAAATTCAGATCATTATAGACGTAAAACTATAGAGTGAGAATAAATAAAAATCAAAGTACGATATATTTCTATGGATACTGCATATAAGAAAAGATGAAATCGGTGTAAGAAACATTTTGGAAATTTTTAAATGATCAAGATTGAGTTAAACATTTGAACAATAAAACTATTTAATTGTTTTATTGTATACTTATTTGTACTTATTTTTTTATTTCTTCGTGTATTTATTTAAAGTGATGGGACGTGTTGTTATAAAGCTGTCGCGTGGGGAAGCCGCATGCATGCGCGTTACGTTCTCAAGTGCGCTACAAGAAACAGGAGCGGGCGGCTCGCGTGTCGGGAAACCCTACAGCCGTCTGTGAGATGACGACTTCGATGTCGCGTTAAAACCTGTTCGTCTTACTTACTACTTATTCTTGATCGGCGACAAGTGGATGAGTTTTAGAAAACAGACATAGGTAAAATTGGTAATGTTAAAAAAACAATCTCTCGTCTATCAAATAATCTTATCTTTTTGTGATATTTTTACATATTTTTAAAATAATCACGAAACTAGGCATTAAGTGTAACTCTTTACCTAATAATATGTAGTAGTATACAAAATATATTTATGGAGGATAAGTTCAAGAGTGAGAACTTTTTGCACGGCATAATAGTCGTAATCTACACCGCAAGAATTCCGAAAACGAAAGCTCATTCTTGTACGGTGGTGCAATTGTTAGATTACAAATAGATGCAAATGTATATTATGTAATGCAAATGTATAAATGTAATTCAAGGGTTTTGGAATATTACAACTTATTCCGTGTTTGGTATCATACAAGTCTCAATACGCTTATCTTAACTGACCTCAGTTTATAACCGGCTTATAATCGATAGAATGATTTGGAATAGGTAGGTGATACGCACATTATAGTTTTCTATCATTCGTAAAGATATGGCTTATCCGTTTCCACTATAAATGATTCTTCATTCATAAAAATAAAATCCAGTGAGTTACTTGTAGTGACACTGTTACTGATGAAGCAAATAGATTCTGAATAAAGTTAAAATTTACTATAACTTACGTCAAAAAATGATATAAAGTACTTGTTACATAAGAAACGCGCAAGCATAATGTTCCCACGGTCCGCAGCCGGATTACACCGAATGCCCTTTTGGTGCTTCGCCTTTACACTGACCTGCGCCTTTGGCACAAAAAAAAAAACGAACTGATAAATCACGGCTTCATTGTGTATGAGATCGGGCTAGCGTTCCCGGATTTTTGTCTTGTACAAGCTTCAGTTTTTTGCGGATGTCGATCGGATACCATGTCCAATAATGCAGGTACCTGCTCAATTTGAGCGGTCAAGGTGCCGCATGTCACAATATGGGGCCGAGATAACATCGATACTCCGGTACTCGAACAGATCGACTATCTAATGCTCAGTTCCGCGGAAAATGCAGGTAGTCGGTGTTATATCAGTTAATAAGGATGGTGCATATCTGACACGACCCGTATTCGGATACACTTTGATGTTATGATAAGTTCTTTCCTATATGATACAGTATAATCGATAAAATGCATAGAATTATAACATAGAAGAATATAACAAAACATAGAATTTGATTTTTAGTCAAACGTAAGAACGTATCTGTGGGTAGATATTTAGATTCTTGATTATTTTTTAATTAAATAACTAGGCAAATATTAGCTGCGCTTTATTTTTCCTCTAACACACAGGCACACATACAAGGCATCCCAATCCTCGCTACTAAGATATTTACACTTTTCGGACTATTAACTATTAGAAAAGCACTTGCTAAAATTAATGCACAGTACCTACGTGTCAATAAGCTTTAATTTATGTCTTCATATAAATAGAATACAAGGCATCCCAATCCTCGCTACATACTTACACTTTTCGGACTCTTAAGATATAACTATTTGTAAAACACTTGCTCCAAATTATGCACAGTAACGTGTCAATAAGCTTTAATTTATGTCTTCATATAAATAGCCATTAGTAGCGATATAAACATATAATGTGATGAAATTACCCAGTTTTATAGTTTAATTGATACAGCATTAGCACTTAATTATACAACGATGTACCTGTCGAGCTCTGTATACTTATCACTCTGTTTCTGCGGGACGAGTGCTGATTTTATCAACATATATTTTATGACAAAATAACAACCTATCTATAGTTCCATCTTTGCTTTTTATGCATAATTCTAAAATGTTAATAAAACTGCGTTCACAGAGTGTTTAAGGCTATCAATTATTCGTTCGCTAAATCGACCAAGCGTGAATATGAACGGTTGCTAGTTGCTTGGGTAAATTGAGTGTAATAAGGAGGGGATGTGAGTTGCGCGGGCGCAGAGGCACAGGTGCGCCGCGCGTGTAGCCAGGCCCGGCCGCCATGTGACGCTGGCTAATTGCCCCTAATTGCGATAGCGTGAGGATGTGATACGGAAATGTAGCATTATACTTATAACATTCAATGGATATTGATACAAAGTATTTGTTAATTAAACGTGTAAACACATTTATTATACCATTTATTACCGTAATTCGATATACTATTTACTATTAAGTATTGTTTCATAGTAAAAATAAGCTCTCATCACTTTTAACTCCATTCAGCTATACTAAACAGTATAAGCCATCTTTTTACCACAACCACTGTATGTGTACAACCATATGTGATAAGGACACTAACACTATAGGTACGCCGGGAAAAATTAGGAGATAAATTATGTACGAAAAGCGAAAATGTTTTATAAACATTTTATATTTCAACGCAGAAAACGAGCTAAATGCTTCTTGCTTCAACGAAGTTTAATAAAAGTGAACAAATTTTAAACATGTTATTTAATGTTATTTGTCACGAAAAAAATCATGCATCTCGATTCACTAGAAACATTTTAATAAAACACAAATATTATGGAATAACTAAAATTTATTTACATCGATCACAATAATTGGATTGTAATTTTCTTGTTACATATAATTTTCGCTTAAAAATAAATAACACGTACTTTGAAATAAATCAAAAACATTGATAACTTAGAACTAAAGAAATGCAAAATAAGAAATCAAGGTTTTGCAAAAACAAATCACACAAATACCCTTAAAATGGCAGTTCAAATGCAATCTGGCTTAGTTTACCCTGTTAATTGTAAAATAACATGCGATCTTTTCAAAAACAACTGAAATATTTATTATTACAAGAAATAATAAATATCATCAAATTATCCGGGTCTAAGTTAAAACTTTTATCATTGCGCAGGTGACAGCAAATAATCTTTTATTATGACCATTTCATATGATACATTTCAGCTGATTTGCACTTTTAAGTTGTTAACGTTGTGCATATTTCCTTGCTATTTAGTTGATACAGTTATATATAGTTTAAAAATGGTGAAATTATGAGTTAATAGTAAATTACGTAAGTAAACGAGAGTGACATACGATTTTAATTCTCCGTATTTTTTTTTAATAATAACGTATTTTAATTATTGCACATTCTATAATGTTATAGAAGAACTTCATAAAATTTTAAGCTTAATTAACCCTGAATTTATTTTGAAATAAAATTTAAAATGAGACGGTAAACGTCTATGAAAGACAATATGTACATACATACGTGTGCTTTATTCAAATATTTACTATGAATTTCAAAATCAAGAAAGAGCATAAAATTATTGTAAGTACTGATTCTTAGGCATGACTATTTGGTGATAAATGATTATCATTAACTTATGTAAATCAAAATGCTAACTTGATTTTTCTTAGAAATTATATCGCCGATAACTAACCGGAAGTTGATACACGAATCTTCAATTCTAACTGTTCTTACTGATTCGTGAAGCAGTTTTCGTATTTAGCATTGTTTTAAGATATAAGAGCGCCTTGGGAATGAGGTTTTATGTGTACGGGGTGTGCGGCATGGGGGTGAGTGGGGTTGGCTGCATGGGGGGGCTGGCGCGACTGGTGGAAGCGCTGAGCGTGTACGTGCGAATGCGCGCGCAACTCCTCCCCGTGCTCGCGGTAGGCACGCTGTTTATCCTCGAAATCCCTCAGTCTCTGGTTATAACGTTCAATCTGGTCCCTCAAGGCCGCATCCTCTATAGCCGCCCTCTCCTCGTCGAGCTCTAGACAGCCGATCCCTTCGAGCTTCTCCAAATCGATCGAGCCCCGCCATCGGACGCAAACACCATTCATTATAAATCGAGACACGATGTGTACCTGATGACAAAAAAAGGGCAACGTTACATTTAAAATGAATGAACCTTTCTGTGAATTTGAAACAGAAAAGAAAACAAAGACAAAAAACAAAACGTTGTAGGTGGCACGCTCTGCTCTACGAGTGCGTCCATCGATCACATGTTGCGCAGAGCACATTCTCGCCGATCAATTAGCATAATAAGCATTAAGGACTTTAACTACTACGTAATTTAACATTGCAAATCTATCACACGTTTTACTTATATTAGGAAATGTTAATTAAATTCATCATAAAAAAATGCAGAGCGTAACAATATGTGTACAAAATATTATTTTGAAATAACTTTGAACTTTGACTTGGTTTAATAGGAACTCGGGTTTCATTTAAAAAAGAAAAAATAAGTAGGTTACTTTTAAGGCTGTATTCTATGTAGAGGTTGCTTCTAGTAAAAATTAAATAGCTTTTTATATTATTATAAAAAATAACTAGTATTAACAAAAAACTATTCCATATTAGCAATTATTTACGTCGTGGCTAAAAGGCACAGCGACATAAGGCAGGCGTGGAAATTTCGATCGCGTGCGCTTTGTTCCGGCATACTCTTCGCACATTTAATTGCCTCGAACACAAGGAGGATGCAATTTTAAGAATATTTTTTTCTCACTTTGGTTAAAGAAAAATTTCACTTGTACTTATCGTATCGTCCGCCTGATATTTTTAAATACCGTATTGTTTGCTACGAGTTTTATCGGGTTGTTTACGGTGAATTTGGCAACATGTTTATTTATTAGGTATACGATTGATTTAGTCATTAATCGATTGTAGATAGGAGTATAATTTTAACTTTTGAAATTATATATATTGTTGTATAATGTATTTTGTTGTAATAATATTGTTGTATCTATAAATATAAATTGAAACAATAATTACAGTAGTATCCTATATTGCATTATTTCATCTATTTTGCAGTATTTAGCGTAAATTCGACGATCTTACGAAAGTGGTGGTAACATACGTGAAAAGGGGCCGGTATGGAAAGAGATGAGAAATTTCTTCGTAATAAAATAAAAAAGGGGAAAAGTGTCGGTGGAAAGGGAGACGGGAGCGACAGCGGCCATGATTGAAATTCGGGCGTGGCGTCGCGACGCTATCCAATCCTGGCTGGAGCTTTTCCGTTATTGATTTTACGATGGTTTTTCTCCCTCTCTGGCGCCAACATGGGAAATGATTTATTTCGTATTTAAAGAAATGTTTTGTACATCAAATTTTGTTTTTATAATTTAAAAACGCGACTCATACAGGATTTAAGGTTTATGAGTAAGCTACCTTCTCTTTGTCTACTTCGTGCCATTGCTGCGTCAATTTTCGAAAAGGGCCGGGTAATAATCGTAGTCTACGAGCTACACATAAATCGGGATCAGGCATTCATGTAGTACCTTAACTAGATAAGGCATTTTGTAACCTGCCGTATGAATTATAGTTACTTATCATTATGATATACTATTATTAGCACAATATTATATGAAACACATAAAAATAAGATCTTACAGGATACATATTTCAAAATTTGATAGTACAGGAACAAAGATGAGGAGTTTATTAGTATGTTACACACGTGTACAAGGCTTTTGTGACATCACCATAAATTAAGGTTGATTGAAACAATACTCTATAATTTTCAGTCGTTGGCGTTCCATAAACTTACATATAAGTATATAATACACAATTGTTATAAACTCTTGATGCGTTCACTCGTAAGTCGAGGGCTCGAGAACACTCGAGTGTGCTGTTAAATGAACCGAATGTAAATAAATATAAGTGTTCATATAAAAACGCAGCGGGTGGGCGCGCGATAACGAAGGGGCTAAAATTCAATAAAGCAGCGAACGAGCGGGTCCGTGAAGTAAAACTGACGTACAGCAACATATTATAAGTTGGTGTCGTAGTAATTAGAACAGTTAAGTACATTAAACCTTGTAATTATAATAAAATTACAAATATATTCCAGCCGTGATATGCCGGTATCCGTGTCCGCGGATATCCGTAAGAAAATTAAGATCCGTATCCGTTGCTTCTAGCCAGATCTTGAACGGATCTTTTGCATAATTATATGTCGAATATATGAAAATCTAAAAACGAAATTACAAAAAAATAATCATTCAAAATTAATTATTGTATAGATTATGCACGTTTATATGTAAAGAAAAAATTACATATTCAATCTTTTCTTGTAGTGAGTGAACATATATCAGAGTTTTTCAAAAAACAACGTCGACCCGAAAAAGAGTAAGGTCTGCCCTTTAGTATAAAAAAAAATTGACATCTTGTAATCTTTCTACTATCATACGCTTCTATATTGGCTACAAATCGTTTTTTTTTATTTTACTTTTCTGGTATTGCAAATAACCTCCAGTACACCGATGTCAAGACGGTCAACAGTTCGTACTTCTCCTTACCATATTTTCAATCAAAATATCACACATCACCATATTCCTGAAAAATGTGCATTGTCCCTTTTTTATAAATAAATTATTATACAATAATGGCAAATGACATAAATAGATGACTTCTTTATCAAAATTCCAGAATTGTAAAACGCTTACCTAATTTTTTATTTTATTTTTTTGACTATGAAAAAAATTAACTTTAAAATAAAAAAAACGTCATTTTGCGGCGAGATTTACTTCGAGAAATATTTAAATATTGCAGGAAGTTTTAAGACTTTTCTATCACTGGTTAAGCCGACTCACTAGTTTGATCAACCAGTGATGGAAGATCTAACCTAAACCTTATGAGGTTGTAGTTTAGTAAGTCTACTACGTTTAGTAAGTACACAACATCCAAATTCGTGCGTGCATGGTTTCGAAGCAAGGATAGGAGTAACTAAAAATACAGTGCTCAGAATTAACGAGAACTCCTATTTTCTTTTCTTAAAAAGGTCCAATTTTAAAAAAAAACTAAAAAAAAAATATCAACAGTTATTTATATAAATTGACAGAATAAATGTAATTAATAAGCTTGTGAACTAGAATGGTATCGAATTTTCGGAGTTGTTCGGGCGGCAAGTTGCGCTTTGGATTACTACTTGCAAAAGTGTAAAGCCATCGCAGGTACTGCTACACAAAGATAGATAAGATGAAAAAGTTGAAATCCTCGGATATAGACAGCCATAATCCGTAACCGTATCCGCGTATACATATTTTATGTTCTGGCACCACTAATAAAAGTGTATATAGGTTATCTTTACCTTGATACATTTGTGAAGTAAGAAACTAGGATAAAAAGATAGGACGTCCTTGACTGAAAGATCGGTCTCTAGGTGACTTAACTTATGTAATATAATAATGTATGTAATATATAAATTTCTGTAGTAAAAGTATGGAGCAATTTAAAAAAAATTGTCTTTTATCGTAAAAGTAGATGTCATACTTAAATACGGATAGTTACCAAGTTAATTGACAAGCTAATTTATAAGTATCCGACGATCATGCGTTTTTTTAAATGTATGGGTGTATGCCAAACGAATATGGCTCGTGCCAAATGGAAATCCTTGTCTACTTCTTCAGGGCGTGATCATATCATCCACTCTTATGGGCGTGAGTGCATCATTCGATTATTAGTTATAGTTCACTACGTAGAATGTTTACAAGGTAAAAAAGAAAACATCGTTTAAAAAATCCCACTATTAGGATACTCGCTGACCTAGAATAAACAGTCAAAGCTTGTTTCAGCATTAATGCATGAACACGTCCCACTACTTTCATATGCACGTTACATTAGTAACAAAGCGCACTGGTATGGTATAATCGACTGAATAAAAAAGATGTCATTCATTAAAGCAACACGCCATAAAGCGACTGCGGAGCGTGACGGGCGCGTTATGTTTGGTGTTACGGCTTCATTTTTTTATTCATTAGCGACCTTAAAGTTATTTATGTCTTAATTTTCTTATGATAATGTGGACCAGATACAGCGAGGCCCGATGACGCGTCGGCTCGATCCACGATCGCCGGACTGATGGCGTATGTTGCGTATACGATGAATCACTAAAACAAATTCTTTGATCTGTAATTATTGCGTTATGACCGTTGTAAAGTTGTGTAAGCCAAGCTCAGTAATATGCAACACGTTGCGAATGTTTAACGGGATATTATACAATTAAATTACGATATTAACCTTACTTTTCTTGCATTTAAATTACCTACGTTTAAACAAAACAGTAATTTAAAAAAAATTATAAGCATTACTTTGTCGTCTATTTTGATTTCTAAATTAAAATTGTTGAAAGTTTTCTTCATGGAGGTATGTTTAATGTATAGCAACAATATTATGTAATCTTAATAAACGTTATTTATAGTATTAATTAATACCGGGGTACCGAAAATATAGTATTATATTTGTGTCATACAAGTTTTACCTTTAAACAGTTTTGAGTCTCATAAAACTTTTTCGTTGACTTTAATTGGTATTAAAACGAAAATGAATATAATGCATTTGTACATGTGTAAATTGTCATGATAATTCCGCAGTATTAATAGGTACCAACACT
Source organism: Papilio alexanor hazarajatica (assembly GCA_018246295.1). Lineage (NCBI taxonomy): Eukaryota > Metazoa > Arthropoda > Insecta > Lepidoptera > Papilionidae > Papilio > Papilio alexanor. The sequence continues at coordinate 1,935 of DWLR01002919.1, read as the reverse complement.
GTTGTTTATATACCTAAATTGTTTATTTTTCCTTGTATTGCGACTCGAATTTAAGATTGAAAACGAATTTAAAGTTAAAATTTTGACGTAGATTTACACTAGAAATTAGTACTGAAGAAAATGTAATACGATGATATCTATGTATCAATTCATTATTTTTTTTGGCACTTCATTGTAGGCCACAGGCTTTATCAGAGTTTAAGCCGATAATAAATTAAATTATTAAATTTATGTAGTGAGTTTTATAGATATGTTGAAGACACTGCAGTTTATCGTTTTCCCAGGGTTTATTGTTAGTTGCCTTGCATCTCAAGAAGAGCTAAAGTTGTATTTTATAACGTCACAACCGTGAACATCGGCACACGAGATAATTTTACTTTATTCCAAATTAAGATATAAACGTTAGACATAGACACAAACGTCAAGAAGGCGTCCATTATTATTTTATAAAGAACTATTTTCAAGTAGAATTTGTAGATGTATGAGAGCAAAAAACTCCTAATTCACGTAAAATAAACAAAGCTTTATAAGCGTTATAAATAATTATAACCAATTAGATATACATCTACTAGAAGGACGTAATAAAATCTAAGGATCGGTTCTTAGAAGGGTCCATTAACAATTTATGAGACATATTTAGAAAAGAAAGAGGCGTGGCTACTAACTTCCCGCTATTAGTTCCGAGAAGTTTAGTTTTTTCTGCGTATTTTAAATTTATTTAGCACATTGCTGGACATTTTTTTTACATTTAAAATAATTCTGATGTTTTACTTAGTACAAAGTATGTGCAAAGAATACTGATGGCAGATATTACAAGAAACGCGGTAGGTATACCTATTACAAGTTACGAGCAATAAGTAAGACTTGCAAACTTTTATTTTAAAATTCCTCATTCCATGGTATGCAGGCAATTGATTTTAGAGCGACATTTTTTGTGTCTGTATCGCTGTCAATTGATGATAACCTATATGTAACTTAATTTGTACGGGATAGGTATTTCCTTTTTCAATACTAAATATCTTCCAGAAAAACAAGGTCTTACGATAGTTTAGAGTAGGTTAGATTACGATATGACATAAAAACCCAGTGCAGAACTCTGTCGCATAGTATATAAAGCAAGTAACTAAACTATGTAAATCTTTTTCTTGCTAAAACTCTTTCAATAAAAAAAAGTTAGGCTCGTCCTAAGCTAACTACTATATGGTCCAATTAATACTTTAAGTTCTTTCTAATAGCAGTGTGTAGTATATTATATATTATATATATATATACCTTCATGTAGTTAATTGCAATATCACCGCATTTTTACGTTCCACTTACCTTTCCGTTTTCCTTTTGGAAGTCGCAGCCCCGGTTGTTGTAGGGTGAATGGTCAAAGACCAGTTGCAAATTCGTGCCAGTGGATATGAATGCGATCTCCGTGTGACCTTCGCGGCAGCCGCTGGTGAAGCGCATCTGCCGCTCCTCTGGAGGACGGTCGCGGTACCCGGTGTACCTCACCTAAGGGCAGGAGATTACAATTTTTTTCTCTCTAAACAATCGCATTTTTGTGCTATCCTAGGTATCAGTCAAGTTATCAGTTAACAAAAATGATTTTCTTAATACAAAAAAAATACTAGATTTTGAGTTATAATTGTAAGATGCTTAGAACAGTAAATATAATAATAAAGTACCATATATATATGTTTGCTCTAAATAAAATGAGATCTAAGATAAACACATTGGTTGGTGTTTTCTTATAAGAATCTAGATATAGGCTAAATTTTAGCAATGGTACGTACAGTCAAGTTCCTTGGCGGTATTCCACTTTAAAAGAGACAATTGTTTGAACGTTTCGTACGCCTTGAGACTTTAACGAAGAAACAATAACCAATAGGATGTTACTTTTAAATGTGTTAGGACGAAAAAAGGTCGGTCAATGTTGTAACAATAGAG
>DWLR01002918.1:0-14446 GCA_018246295.1 Papilio alexanor hazarajatica | reverse complement strand
ATATATATATATATATATATTATGTCACAACTAAAAATAAATTAATCCTCGTATTATTATTATATATTGTCAAAACATAAACTATAAATTATATTTATACCACTATATGTATTATTTGAATCTAACTTTTATGTGAGACGTGACAAAAATTCGACAATTGTCTACGTGCCATGGTTCTGTAATGTTGAAGGGTACTTTCAATTGAAAGCAATATTCGATTTATAGACAGTATAAAAAACGTATACTGCAGCGATCTTTTCGTTGATGAAGATACGACCACAGTGAGACACTTCCCTCTCCAACTACGAAATAGGGTTACTTCATGCTTGCAACGTGCACGCCAAAGTAATACGTATATATGTATGTTTGTATATATGTCAGTTCCATTCTAAACTCGTGTAGCCTTACGGCTGGACCGATGATGAAGAGTGTATCATTCAATTTTTATTCTTCCCTGAAGCCTGATGGGTAAATACAGTTGAACATATTGATTTTTTAAATTCCATCCATCCGTCTCAGCCTATAATCATCCACTGCTGGACATAAGCCTTCCCGATTGATCGCATTATTGGGGGAAATGTACCATAATCGCCATGCTTGGCAAACGGGTTGACGATCGCAGTATGATCCCCCTTACTAAGAAAAGGACACTGCTGCCCGACCTCCGGTGGTCTTTACATCCAGACACAAGCCAAAGGGACATGTTCATGCACACAAATGTTTGTACTGGGTAGGAATCGAACCTACGATCTGCGGCGTAAGCAAGCATCTTACCAACCGCGCTAACCGGTCCGTTATAATTATACTGTCGTAAATAAACATTGTGACTAGTATATATCTATAAATTAATTATTACGCCATTTAATATTACATCAAATTTTTACCTCACTGCCACGTATACCACATTGAAAATAAAAAAAAGGAATGTAAGTTGACACATACCACGGTGTAACTGTAGTGGTATCCATCCGGATTGACAGATGGAAAGATGCGCCAGTCAAATCGATCCCTCAGCGCTGTTATATTCGCGTCCTTGCTTGTTAACAACTCGTTAATAAAGTAAGTAGTTGTAGCGGGAGCTATCCATTCCCGGGCGTGAATCCCTAAACAAAATAAACATTGATTTCATAAATGAACCACTGTCTGATTACTAGAACTTACTTTATATATTTCATCTGTTCGTATGTATTTGAACGGCTGAACTGATTTTGATTACAAGTTTCGTGTGTGTTTGAGTGCGATAGATGGCGCTACCATCGGATTCCAAGAGATTTTTAACGTCTTCTGGTTCTACTAGTGAAAATAATTAATTTATAATTTTAAAAGTACAATTAAATTTATTACCCGATTCAATAAATATAACGGGTTTAGGTGTGTATTCTAGTCCGGGTGTATTGATGCGAAGTCCTAAAATTGAACGACCCTGATAACTCCTGCCTCCGACGATTAGCTCAGACCACTTCGAGTAAGATTCACTCATATTAGTTAAGTATTGATATATCTGCGAATACACATAAGATAGTAAATAAAAAAATATCGCATATTTGTAGAACATTTATATCAATCATAAGTTTAGTTTACAATTTGCTCACAATTTATAATATGCCTAGTCGGATCATTGACTAACGAAGTTCACAGTCAGTCGGTGACATATATAATAGTCAATTTTTTGAATAAAAAAATATTTTACCCCAATAACTGTTAGCTACATTTCATTATTACCATTAACCTAAAACTTACATCATCGATGTCGTAATATGCGGTCCATGAGAATTCCTTTTTACCCCGGAACATAGACTTTTCCAATTGTATAACTCTGTGAAAATACAAATAAAAATATTAGGTCCTTACATATGAAATTACCGTTTTGTCGTACTGATCACTTTGATCTAAAATATTTCCTCTGTGGTTAAGAATTCCAAATTCAAATTTATAAATTCATTTAGCTGGTACATTTGAGTTTTGAAAACAGTCATTTATTTGTTTTTTCCTCATTATTTTTTCGTCGTTTCGTTTCGAATTGGCGTCACTTATTACCGCACAATGGAAAACATGAAAGATCAGTATATTTACGAGTACGAGTTCAACCGTGGCACCAATACTGTAGAAACAGCTCGAAGGATTAATGATGTGTACGGCGCTGGTGTCGCAAAAGAAAACACGGTACGTTTTTGATTTCAACGTTTTCGTTCTGGAAATTTCAAGCTTCAGAACCAACCCCGTGGACAGCCGCAGACCAAAGTGGAAAATGAAGAATTAAAGGCTATTGTGGAAGCGGATCCATCACAAAGCACTTCAGAGATAGCTCCAGGCTAAGTGATAAAACTGTATTAATCCACTTGAAGCAAATCAGGAAAGTAAAAAAACTTGTAAGGACCTAATATTATATTTAAATGTATGTACAATCTGAGTGACTGACCGGTTGGCGCAGTGATAAGATACTTGCCTTTCACGCCGCAGGTCGTGGGTTCAATTCCCACCTAGGACAAACATTTGTTTGCATGAACACTTCTGTTTGTCTTTTGTCTGGATGTAAAGACCACCAGAGGATGAGCAGCAGCGTCCTTTTTAAAAAAATGTGATTACACCGTACTAAGGTACGATGGAACATACTGCGATCGCCTGCCAAGCGTAGCGATTATGACACTTTTTCCCCCCAATATGCGATCAATGGGGGAGGACTATGTCCAGCAGTGGACGATCATAGGCTGAGGTGGTGGTATACACAATCCTACGCAAATACATTATAGAACATTTTCAAGGGTTTAAGTTGTTAAGTTTAAAATTTAATCTACACTATTTTTAGATTGGCGAGGTTTTCCTCTCTTCTATTTTTCGCTTCGATTTTTAAATTAAAAATTCGTGCTTCTGCCATAGTATAACTTCTCAATTATATTTATATTCTTCAATTATACAACGAGAATAATAATACAATGTTCATCTTATGACCTAAGATTATGCAAAAGTTAGGTCCAGTATTTTAAAAACAATATCTATGTAACATTTGTGCTCTTGTAAAATACATATTTTAGATTTTCAGATTCAATTTCGGACTTTTATAAATCAATTTCAACATTTTGCTTGCTTTCATTTTTAATGAAATTTGGTCTTTTCTACATAAAGTTCGGAATTTTACTATTCAAATTCGAACATTCACCTATTCAAATGACAATCGAATTTGATTCACAAAAATATGAAATCAATTTGAATAATTAAATTCAATTGTTATCATAAACTTACTTTGAGATGTCTTGGTATATTACTGTAGTCTTCAGATTCTCTTGTGCTACTATTTCATTGAACAAATCTTCCAACTGTGGCGCCACGATAAATTCACCACCTTCTCTAGTGTCGGCGTAAGAGAGAGTTTCCTGAAATGTTTTGTTTCAAAATTAAGCTTCATAATTCGGTACGACATCATTAAATGTTTTATCTATAATAGTTACTTTTCGACGCTTATTTTTTCTTATTAAGTTAATAACCTTCACTGTTATAATTAAATGAATTCGTCCATACTTACATCTTTTTCCTGTAAAGCATTTCGTAATCTTTCTATTTTAACTCTATCACCTTGGACGTTAAGACATTTATAATTTTTGTAATTCCTATACGCTGGCACGTTGCCGGAAACAATTATAAAATGGCCAAAAATTAGAACACAAAGTGGTATTATTTTTTTCATGTTTTAATTTCTTTTTTTTTTTTTCTCTATATTGTGCAATCTGTTTTTATTGCTCAAATCACCTGCACGTGTTTATATACAGGGCCGTGTTCTGATTAGAAAATTCCTTAAATTTCAAGCGCTAGGTAAAGTCCGTTTAGTCTATTACTATAGAACAGAACTTTTTGTTGCACTTAGCACATGCATAAAATTTTTACGCTGATGAATAGAGTGGATGGAGTTCTGCACTTAAACAATTTGCATTTGTCTATAAACCCATATACGATATTACATAAAACAGAATTTTTATATCAAAGCCAGAATTTAATATGACAAAATAAGTTTAGCAGTTTATTTAATGCCGAAGAAATGAAAACATTCAGAATAATTATTCTCAGGGTTGAATAAAATTGTTTTATATTTAAAAGGAATAACAGTGGCCTTGGTGTATTTTAGGACCTCAGATACACAACAAATTTCTGGCGATTATATATCACGAATATTATTCAGAAGTCTAGATTTGAACCAGAAATTTAATAAGAAATCGTTTGGTGTCATAAATATGGAAGTCAATGCGGTAATATAAATAATTTTCTACGAATAGAGAATATGATAGAATATAAATCGAATTTTCATTCGTTCTGTGCAAGTAAACGATCCTACAATACTCGAGTTCGTTACATAGTATGTGATAACGGTGATAATAAACTGTTGAGTACCCGCATAATAAACACTTAATAGAAAACAATAGGCCTTAACACATAATCATAGGTTCATGGCCTGTTTTGTAGAACAAAAATTCCTTGTTCATTTGTTTTAATTACACTCGTATGTATGTGTCAACAATATCCTAGACCTCTACACATTGTCAATAATTCGCTCAGCTTATGATTCACTTTATGATGTGGCTAGTGAGGATAAACTGACGAGATTTACAATCAGTCGTTGCTATATACAAGCCTCTTGCGCAAAAATATACAGTTTAATATAACTCTCTCTCTTAGGATGCCTTCAGCCAAGACGCAAGAAAAGAACTTGGTGGGATAAGGCCAACCAAGTCCTTATTTCGCGTAGTCTCATATCGCACGTAGTTGTAAAACATTGAATGGCATCTGTTTAAGTTTGTAAAAGATCTTGCTGCGACGACGTTCTGTAGCGGCGTAGGCAAATTTAATTATCTCCCCGGCGTCTTATTCAAGTCGACGAGACGTCTTTTGATGAAATGGAAACATCAAGCTAATTAGTTTTATCTGTACCATTTCTTGGCGGGGCAAATTGAATCGAAGTTTTTGTTTTTATTTTTAGTCAAAGATAAAACTTTATAAGTGGTTTTCAGAAACAAACAATGACGATTTTTTTTCTATGCTATCAACCTGCTTAAGCATCGTACCTTGGTTTTTTTATAGGGAGTAAATAAAAGAAAGTATAATTATTGTAATACATTTATTTATTTCGAGTGTCTAAGAAAATAAATAATTATTATTTAATTAGTGTCGAAAGAGATCGCAATGGTTGTAGAAACCACTGACAACGCTTTTCAATGGAAAATAAACTTCATTAAAATATATACGTTTGCGGTATGGATAATGGGAGAACTGAGTTCAAACTCATATTTTGCGGTTATACAACAAAGTGTAAAGGTTTGTTCAAACTAATATTCTGAACGTTACTCGCTTCGGTGTATCTGAATGGTATTTGCGGTTTATAGTAATTCCACACCGCATTATTTTACTCCATTACTTACTATTTTTTTTTTCAACTTTCTTTTATAATTTTGGTATTCTCGAAGAGGGTTGGCGTCAGGCTGGCCGTAAAAACTATAGCCAAAACCAGTCTCAGTATACTCTACAGTACAGTCTATTACTGTACAGTCCAGAAGATATGGGAAATATAGCACGAACTGTGCCCACCGTACGTAGTTAGGAAAAAAGTAGGGAGATGATGATGATGAATTGTGGTATGCAAACAATAAAATGAATGTTGTTTATTTTATATGGACAGAATTTACAACGAAGTATGCGTGTAAGTTTATAGCACCTCAATGGTTTTAGCTGTGCGTTGCTAAACACGTTCACACCATCTTAACTTTTAAAATGTTAATGTTAGTAAAATTGTGAGAAAAGTCATTTTAATTTTTTTTTTAAATATAACTCACAATACGCGCTTAAAATTTTCTCGAACAAGTTACAAGAATATCAAATAATAAATAACCAGTTGTGAAATGCTAATTTCGGCAACGTTAACCTAATTTCGCGTAATTTCTTTAATTTTTTTTTTAATTGTTAGACCAAAATTTTTTATATTTTATTGCTTCCTAAATATATTAGTACTCGACTTCCTCAATGAGAACATCGATCACCAGCCTTCGGTTTTCTTGATTCGGAAATAAGTCAAACAACCACTCGACAGCGGATAGACTTAATTGAAGTGACATCGACACATTGTTGTGGGTAGAAAATTCTCAGTGACCTCCTTACGAAGGACATGTGAGAGCTTAATATAATCAGTCGGACGACGAATAGGATAGATTACTTCCATCGGAACAAGTTGCCATTCCATCAATCACCAAGGTACTGCGAACGAAATGTCGCCAAGTTGAAAGATCATGTCGACTACAGCCATAATATTATAAGTCTATAATCAAAATCACGATGCTGAGAGATGAATAAATCATAGATATAGAGAGAAATTGGCATGAATTTTACGTTTTTATAGCCATATAAACCTAATTTGTTCTAGAAACTGTTTAGACACTTTATTTAGATATAATTTATCTAAATATTCTTTTAAACACTTTTACATCACGTATTCAATTACTCAATCAATTACTGAAAATAGAAGACATGCGAAACATGAGGTCGTGGGTTCGAATAAATTCATTAACTGCCGTGAACTATTTCCTAACACAAGGTTAAGTTTTGTTGTAATAGGTATCAATGTTTTAATTAAAAAACTATACATTTACGAATATTATTAACTATTTTTTTTTTGTTTTTGTTCAAGATATCCACGAGTCGTTCGCTCCCCTATCAATCAACTAGCGTTGAGTTAAGCGTAACATCGCTGAGGGATCAGTTCGATTGGCATGTCTTTCCCTCGACTAATCCTGATGGATTCCATTTAAGTGATGCGATGCGAAGTATTATCCGACGTGTGTAGGCTGACCGTAATAACATCTTGTAACACGACCGATATTAATAGGGATGTAGACATATCAGTTGGATGACCGCATAGTTTATCGATATTTACAACAAGCAGTAATGACAAAAAAAAAACTAAACTAATGAGTGCAAACCTATGATACTTCGGGGAAAAATATAAATTGCATGACGTAAGATACGTTTCAAAATCGGTACTGCTGTTTAGGCTACAGGAGGTTACAAAGGAACAGACATTGGTACATAGGCGTCAAAATATTGCCCTCTTGTCGGTCGGGAAAAATTTAAATCTTACCACGAGAAATTTAAGATAAATTGTGAGATTATAAATAAGGTTTTTTTTTTCTATAGATGCTACATTTACACAATTATTTGATTGATGCAGGTAACATTATGTCGCGATGCCGAGGAATTGACAACTGACTGTTAAATACTCGAGTAGCAACGGTTTGTGTTTTTCTTGTCGAAACGTGAACTTTCTCGAAAACGCATGACATTCGAATAGCTGAGAATAGTCGGTAAGAATCTTCTGGAACAAAGACGACGAGGAACGTCGTATAGATAAGACGATCGAGAATTGAATTACGATTTATGTTTGTTTTCTTTTCGAAACCTGAACTTTCTCGAAAGTACATGTCATTCGAATAATTGAGAATAGCCGGTAAGAATCTTCTGACAAAAAGACGACGAGGAAGTCGTAAATAAGACGATCGAAAATGGAAGAATTACGAAATGATGATCGAAATTCGGCCTACATAAGGGGTCTTGCCCGACTTGCACCAGCCTTCAAGCGAACAGTGAAGAAGAGAAGAGGAAGTGAACAGTGAAGTAAAAGTACAAGTGCAAGTGGTGTCAGGGTCAATGACTCAGTACTTGTAACACGCTGTACTGTAGGTGACTATGCTCGGACGTGTGCGCGGGTGAATCTTTGTAAGTCGCAAATAAATCAAAGAACCGGCAAAATGTTTTATCTCTATCCCGTACTCCACGCACGTAACAATTATAACTGTCCAGGATGTTTGTGTTCGATATTTTGTATTATTAAAAGCTATACTAATATTTAAAGAACGAAAGATCTGATTCATCGATTTATTGATTTTAGAAATTATTTACGCAGTACCGAAGACTTAATAAAGAAGAGACAATAGGTTCAGGAAAGCATTAAAGTAACAAAATATTTAATTTCATATTAACTCATCTAAACATCATATTATATTTTTAATGAACTTCGACTTCTCGAGTCGTGATAAGACAGTCTTCTTCACAAATGTCAATGTCTTGACAGTCTGGTTTGAACGAGATTCCCACAAATTCTAGCGCTTCCTGAAATACAATTATTAGTATTTTGTAAATGTCATAAATCAAAATAACTCAGATCTAAATTATAACTTATTATATCTTTCATGCAGCTTAAATCTTTGCAGATACAGCAAAATCTTATCGTTTTAGAAACCAATATTTTTGTTGTTTCTTATACAAATTGGATTGTGTCCGAATTGAACTACTAGATAAATGAACTCAAGATATTTGCCTCGGTGATCGTTACTTGCTAAAATACTTGAGAATGCCATCAGCGGCTGTATCACGAAATACCTGTCCGATACTGATGTACTGTCTGACTGTACGTTTACCGGATTGGACGCTCCATCACATGGCTTTCGAGCACAGCCTACGCGTGCTTCGAATTTTCGAACTAAAACTTCAAGTTGTAGTCTCATGCTGCGACTTAAATCCCATATACTGCGCCACTACGGCATGATACGGATCGCTCACGCCTTACAGAATTGGGAGTAGGTGATGTAGTTACCCCCTCACTCGTCTCTGATCTTCATCGACCATGATGAAGATCAGAGACGAGTGAGGGGGTAGCGCAGAGATAAGCAGTTTCTAATGTTCTCTTTTCTTTATTACTTAATGACTTACCAGAAAATACAACTTCATGGCAAATATTTATGTACACGGGTCGTTGACGTTGTCATTTTTCAATTCGTTATATCCTATTTGAATATTTATTTGCAATTCTATTAATTAATCATTGTAAAAAATCTAATAACTAGTACATGTTCTAGTTGAATGAATGTTGGTTTTTTTGAACTGTAATTATTTATTAATTATTATTACCATTGAATATAATACATTTCTATAATTCTGTGTTTCGGTTCCTTACATTTTGAATTCCTGTACTTCCCTCGCCGGTACTGTTTTCGTTTGGTCCAATAACCGACGGTCTTTTCTAAAATGTAATTAATACATTATTGCAATAACATATCCATACAATTCATTATTACATAAATCAATTCACAACTCAATCATCACGATATCCCGAAAATTATAAATCTCATTGACATGATATTTGATAAATTTGAGTGTAACACATGTTGTACTGTGATCTGAATGAATGATTGACAACTTGAGATGTCTATTAAAACGCAAAAAAAAAACTATTTATTCTAATTGTAACTTTAATTTTGACTTAATAATGCGTTAAAAATAAACGTTTTTTAACTTCAAATACTTATCGACTTTTACTAATCAAATTCAGTATTTTGCAAATCAAATTCAGAAGTTTACTTATCAAATAATATATATGAAAATTTGAAGTAAAAGACCTATATCAGTTTACATTTTAACGATTTTACTAAATCTTGTAATATGTGAAGAAATGACATGTAAAAGTGTCAATTATTCATTTTATTCACTGTTTGCTGAGATTTTGAATGCTTAAATAAGGTGATGAAGGTGACGATACTCGCATATTTAATATTTAAGTGCACATACCATACTCCTTCTTAATTCATCTTCTTTTTTCTCTTCCGTTAACTTCTTTTTTGTGTTCCTGTTAAAGAAGCCAATCTGAAAATTGACATCATTATTTAAATTCTTGGTCTCTACTAGAGTATGGTACTTTACAAATATTACATTTTAGTCTTTTTTTTTTCTTTCATATTATCTATTGTCTAAAACGTCATACTAACCAATTTTTGCTCTTCTTAAATATAAAATGGAACCATTAAGTAGGCTTTCAGATACATTATTATAATGATTTGTAAATTTTAAGCGTGAAATGAAAGCCAGGTTTTATACTAAATTATAATAACTTGAATCAGAGTAACATAGAATTCGGTCTTTCAAAAATATTAAGATTTAGTAATATTATACTTTAGCTAGACCGTAGAAGATTATTTCTAAAAAAGCTTTCTGCGATACTGTCATAGCTTAGAATTTGGAGTCACTAATAAATTTAGAAATAAAATATAACCTATATGAACAATATTTGCTATATCAAAAAATAACTGGTATTTTTTGGCACCGCAGTCATTTAATACGCCGGTGAAATTTTAGGAATATTAATTTGTTTCTCATTGCTTCATATATGATATAATTTTTTTTGACACAACGTTCTTTTATATTTATCAAAAGATAACTATGTTCCATAAAAGACAATAATTAATATATCTAAATGTCTTCTCTGTATTTGTAAATGTATTACTCTATGTAACGCCTTCTTATATGACATCCTAAACAAACAAGAACCTTTTAGCATGGTAACTCTCCTGAGTTACCATGCTAAAAGGAGTACAAAAGCAGCCTAGCGATATTATGAAAAAAATAATAATTAGAATTACCTTACGTAGAATATAAATGACTAGAGCTAATATTAAAAGAGCCACTATGACTGCAATGGTTATAATTAATGGCTTATTTTGTCCGATAGATAACTCCTTGCGGAACTGGATAACTGTTGTTAATCTTGAACATGAAACAAATAAAATCACGATTAATTCGACAAAGAATGTGAAGGAATATGAAAACCTGATGGAACCATAAGACTCACCAAAAGGTTTAGAGGTTATGGGGGAGGACATACTTAACAAAGCAGTCAAGCAGTTAATAAACCTTTTACGAGGTGAAATGACAATTTGGTTATTTATCAAATGGCAGATTTTTGTGGGAGTCTTCGATATGATGCCGATAAAATCGGCTGTTAAAGTTATTACTTTTGATCCGGTCTCATTTTGGCAAAGCGTAGTAGTCTCAGTTTCTGTCACATTTTTGGGCATTTGTCTTAACTCTTCACCGGTTATTTTAAAAATATGTTATTACATATTTGAAAATATTGTACGAAGATTGTAAAAAGTTTTAATAATATTTATATGGGGACGATATTATGCGAAATATTCGCACGAGGATGGTAGTAACAAGAAATAGTAAGTAAATAGTGGTACTTATATTATTATTATCTTTAGTTATAAACTTACGAGAACTCTTTCTTTACTTCTGTAGGTAGTAAATATAACTCCAGCGTTGATGATATATTAAGAGTGTCTCCTACCACGTATTTCTCTGAAATGATAAATGTTATTCTTAATTACAATCTGCTACGGTATTAGTTCACTAGTTTATAATCAGTATGGTATAGTATAAATTATTTAATACAATGTTAGAGGCGATACAACATATTTAATCGTAGGCTTTAGGTAAAAAGAGAGATCAGATAGTAGGAATTAAGTTGAAAGAACGTTGCCAAAACTACAAATGTATTAAATAAATATAAAACGCGATAAACGAATAAAATCTACATGAAACATATATTTCGTTATATGTATGTATATAGTTTACAGCATGCAGTGATTGCTACATTTATTCACCACTCCTGTGTTAAAACATATAAGTGTTTAATTTAATGAAAATGAATTATGTACAAACCGACGTCATCTTCCATAACTAAGGTTGAAGGGATTATTTTTAATACTGAATTCGGGTCCAAATTCAACAAACAAGTGAACATCACTTCCTCACTTGTGTCTTGTCTCGCACAATCAGTTGTTACTGAAGTATGGAATATCTACAACAAATAATATAGAACATGAGTAACGAGAAATTATTTATTATATAATTTACATTACGTAAAATAAAGTAGATTCAATATTATTCGTTAAACTTTACTTATAGACTACTTCATTTGTTAAAACTTTTATCTTCAAAACTTAATTTATTTAATTCAATTATTTAAGTTCATTAGAGCACCAATATTAATGAAATCCCACCTACCACCACCACACCTCAGCCTATGATCGTCCACTGCTGAACATAGGCCTCCCCCATTGATCGCAATGAGTCAAGGAAATGCGCTATAGTCGCCACCTTTGACAGGCGAGTAGGCGATCGCAGGCATCGTATGTTCCACCGTACTAAGGAAAAGGACGCTTTTGCCCGTTTTTCGGTGGTCTTTACATCCAGACTCAATACAAACAGACATGTTCATGCACACAAATTTTTGGGTGGGAATCGAACCCTCGTGGGTTCGATTCCTCGTGAGGTCGTCCTCAGCGTGGACAGCGCAGTGCAGTGCGATAGACAGAACAGCAAGTGTCTTGCCACTGCGCCGATCGGTCAATCAATTAATTAATTAAATTATTTACTTAATTAGATAAAAAATGCTTCATAAACATCTATAAAGACAATCATATATCACATATTATAAATATAGACATTTTCTCTTGGTTGTATGTGGCAGAATAATAAATAAACTTAATAATCTTATCTTATCCTATATAGGATATATGGATATTATCCATTTGGATAGATATAGCTATCGATATAGCTATCCATATTCTAGTTACACTAAGATTACTTTATGATATATGTAGATATATAATTTACCATATTACAAATTCAATTTTTATATTATTATAATACTCACTTTGTACTCTTTAATAAATGTCTGATTCTTAAATTTTACAATAGCACGAACATCTTTCCACCATATGCTACCATTGTTTACAATCTGTAAAAAGATTTATTTATTTAATAAACTATTTTGTCCTTTTACCAATTTCTTGTAATTTTAAGCCACAATTTGTTCACTCCTTACACAACTACTTCGCGATCTAACAAATCGATTTCGTTGATACACTGTACAAAAATAGATTAACATTTAAGCTCTGAAATATGAACAAATGTAAGGATATAATAAATGTAAGCACTATCAAAATTTTATATTACCATGTATTCATGGGCGTTTTCGCAAGTTTCCACCGTCTTATCTAGAACGTCGCTGTCAGTAACCACTCGATCACGTGATGCACTGAACAAGGCAAATATCATTTGCACGTTAGTTTAAAGTTCATCGCTCATTAGACCCCCGCTCAGAAGCAGCGCCTTGCCGCGGCGACGGCGAGACATCCGCGCGTTTGCGCAGCGGTGAAGCGATGGTGGGTGGGTCTAATTATCTTAATTATCACTTGCTACAATCTCATAAGGATGTGATCATATATACATACATACATATATATATATATATATATATATATGTATGTATGTATGTGTGTGTGTGTGCGTGCGTGCGTGCGTGCGTGCGTGCGTGCGTGCGTGCGTGCGTGCGTGCGTGCGTGCGTGCGTGTGTGTGTGTGTATGTGTGTGTCAATGTGTCAATATATATGTCATGTGTCAATTACTATAACGGCTAAAGCATTAAATTAATTAACTCTTAAAAAGTAATTAACTCCTAATTTACCAAATAGACCAATACTTCAGCGATCTTCGCTTTCCGTCGTCTTTTATAGGTATTATTCCAGAAAAGATATTTAATATCCGAATTTTTTTATATACCTCCCTCTCACCGAATTATACAGTAGCTCATCATTTATTGATGACAATGCAAGCACAAAAGCTATCTCTCTAAAAGTAAATTATAATTTTTTCTTGAGAACATTAACATTTATCAGGAAAGGCTTTTAAGACAAAAAACCTCATCTAGACACAAAATTTGATCCAAATCGATATAAATAAAAATGAGCTCGAAAATCGCTTGATTAATCGTACAAGAAGAGGCATTTGAAAATATCAATATACATTAACCAACTTATTCATACTAATAAAATTTATAAGTACCCGAATACGGTAATGCCTTCGGCGTCCAATTCCAAAGGCACGACGAGTTTGGACGCTTGGTATTCGGTTTGTATCACACAGCTGCTGTTGTAGAATTTTACGTCGACCACCAAATTGTTCACATCGTTTGTCGGGTTACTCATGTCTATAGGAATTCTTAGAGAATGCTGGAAACAAGATTTTTTTATAATGAGTGTGAAACAAAATTATTAAGTGCCAAGTCCTGGACGATATACAGTATCTAATACTTAAAAAAAAATAGTGTACTTAAATAGAGCTTTGTATTTTTTGTTAGTGCTAATAAGCATGTTCCAAGCTACAACTCTTTAACTAACCAAAATTGTAACAGTACGCACTAACGCGTTCGGATATTATTTACGATAGTTTACTTTTTGCAACCTGTTGTAAGTAGCCCACAGAAAGTGGGAATAGAGAAGGATGATTTAATTATTTACCTCTCCATTCCTTTTTATCGGCAAAGGCAATAGGCACTTGTAAGCTCCGTCTTGTTCGACACAAGTGTTCCGGCCTGCCCGCCCGCCGCTGAGCCTCAAATAAACGCATGTTTGCACGTACGAATTGTTTCCATAGTTCTTGAAACGCATAATCACTTCCTTCGACTTTGAAGATCCCAACTTGTAAGGCTTACTAAAATTTATTAACATTATTTTTAGTGAAGACTTTATTTGTTTTAAGCGCCATAAAACGTATATATATATATATATATATATAT
>DWLR01002917.1:0-14448 GCA_018246295.1 Papilio alexanor hazarajatica | reverse complement strand
TTTGACAGATGCCGCCAAAACAAAATGGCCGCCACAGATTATTAACATCGACCCGTCCTTGTTGAAAGACCCTTTATGTACATTCCATTTCGGCAACGGCTTGACTGATTCTAAAGAGTGACAGTCGGCTTTATTTGTTTTTAAACTAACTGATAGTTATTCTGGCATACATTTAAACAGTAGTAGAGACAGCAGAAGCAGCTATTGGAATGGACGAGCTCGTCCTCACAGAACATCGTGTTAAATAGACATATTATTACCCTGAAGATTAACAAAAATCATTATCCTTAACTAAATCAAATATTTACGTTATTCGCAAAATGAAAATACATTCTATATAAATTGTTTTTAGAACATAAATATTATTAATATTTTTTGAAAAGTCGAAGAAATATTGTAAGAATTCAATCCATATCACTGAAATGTGCTTTTTATTTTATATTGAAGTAGATAAGATCGGCAGGAAAAAAAGTAAATGATCAATTTACCTAAAACTGATAAAGTATAAAACGATAGTATTAAATTGTCCATGATATTTACCTACTCACTGCTGAGCATATGTAAAATTTCCTTTTTTACGATGCAAGATCTTTTCTGCAGAAAGGCAAATTGTCTGGTACCAGACCGCTTATATTTACTGGGCAGTAGCAATTTGTATGGCAATAGATCAAGCCCATTTCGGGAACCTTAAATTGAGGTTACTAAGCCCACTACCAGCCGGTAAGATTATATAAAAATAACGGCCCAAACCGTGTTTCTCGAAGGTGCCATCTCGAGTCCAGTGAATCTATACATGCCTCTTCCTAAAAAAAAATAAGTACAACTTATAATTGTTTCAGCTTAGGTTATAGCTTCTATAAATAAATTAAGAATTTCTCTCAAAGATATATATAATACAATAGAAATATATATTACACACATTCGGTTAACTAAATATTTGTAGGAATAACAATCACAATAAAATTAAATCGAAGTCTAGTGTACAAAATATCAGCGGACAGACAGATAACTGCGTCGCACGTAGTGACATCAAGGAATACAAGCACGTTTAAGGAAAGAATCTATGATCCGGCAACGTCAAAATGCAATGAATTCCTATTGTTTTTGAGTCACTTCTGACGTGCACCCTCTTACGCGCAATACGTTCTAAACCACAACAATGGACGCTCGTATCAAGAATTCGTAATAGAAGTTTGAAAAAGTTGAAAATTTATTGCAACTGATTGAATTTTAAAACAGATTACATTACTCGCGAGAATGCGTTAGTTTAATGTATTGAAGATAGTTAGGCATCTACGTATGACAATTAAATCAACACTCTTTTGACGCAATACTATTTTATTTCATATGCCATATAAGTAATTAAGCATTATTCAAGTCGTAAAAATAAATTTATATATTTTTTATTTATTGTAATTTTAAACTACTTATAAAAATTATTTAATGTGAAAATCCATCCACCCTAAGCTTCATTCTTCATCGTAAAGTTTCAAGTAACCTATGTATAGGCTAACGGACTGGTTGGCGCGGTTGATAATATGCTTGCCTTTCACGCCACACGTCGTGGGTTCGACTCACACCCTGGACAAACATTTGTATGCATGGCCTATGTTCCACAGAGGACGATCATAGAGATGGATGGATGTAAATTGACCAAAAATTTTTGATTTCATTTTACATTATAGTCATAACTATAATCAGATAATCAATGATGCTTTTTAACCCGTCAGGAAGAATATACTTAAATAAGCAATAGTTAATTTAAAAAAAAAAAAACAATAAAACCGACTGGCTGTATGACACTATGAATAAAATCGAATCGAATGACATCTCACCCTTCAAAATTGGTAGAGTCGTTTGTTTAAAATGTACAGGTATATTATCTATTTGTATGATTAATTTTGTTTAATTCATGTGAGTGTGTTTTAACGAATTAAACATTAAAAACTCATCACGCGCTATCCGAGTGACAGTGGCACTGACACGTCGGCAATGACGTACTGATTACATGTCTCGCTTTATGTTCGACACATTGGAAAGGAGTTGCTGTTATCAGTTCATCGCAGCACCTTTGTTTAATGACGGCAATTAGTGTAGACTGTGATGTAAAAAGCGCTTTCTATTTTACACTCGAATACCCGAAATCCGGAGACATATGACGAATCTTGATGGAATGGATGAATCTTGATGGTTGGAGTGGTTAATATGCTGTTTTCTTGCGGCAGGTTGTGGGTTCGATTCCCACCCAGGTCAAACATTTGTGTGCATGAACAAAAGACATCTCTGTCTTGAGTTTGAGTGTAATTATCTATTTAGTTGTATTTACAAAACAAAAGTAGTAATCTAGTTTCCATGGTACAAGCTCTGCTAAGTTTGGGAACAGATGGCAATGTGTAAATAATGTCTCCCAATATTTATCTTATAGAATATTGTGCGTAATATAGGTCATCTGGTTTTATATGTTTACCAATACCCTTAAATATCGAAAACAGTACGATCTTTTTAGTACCTTTACACTATAGAACTGTGGCAGTTTGAAAAAAGCACTGGTGTTCACCAAAGCTACTGCTCGGGGTGAGATGTAACGCAAAAACTGTGGAATGTTTAAAGATGGAACTGAATTATTGAACATAGCAATATTCCAACTTGCATACGTATATGGCATCTAAGAGCTTATAAACAAAAAGTATAAGATTATCTTACTAAGTACAGAAGATGACAAAGTCACGTTTCTTTACAGTAAATCTATTAAGAACGTGCTCTAAAGTATCGTGTATTATGTCATATGACGTCACATCACGCTGGGAATAAAAAAGAACCGTGTCCACACAGCGCACAAACATTATGCCTCATTATACAACCCTATCACGCACAATTTAATTAAGGCAGGGCTACGTCGCCACTACAATACGTTTGTTATTCGATAACACTGAACCTAATGGCTTACGAAGAAAGCATAGCATCTATAAAATAAAACCAATTGAAGTACAGTCGAATTCCTTACAGCAGCGGTTCTCAAACTTTTGACGTAGTGATATTTAAGAAAAGGCTATTTATTCTGCGGAAATCAAAATCAAATGAATTTTAGACACTACAATTTGAATTATGAAGAAAATATTTATCAGGAATATTGTATCTAAGTGATACATTGCCATTATTTACATTAACTTAATATGTTAAAAATGAAAGTCAGTTTCATTTAGAACTATAACATTTTATGGAAACGTGTAAATATTATCTTTTCCGCAGATACTTTTAGTTTCGAAGAACCAAGTTTGAGAATCGCTTTGAAGGCCGATCGACGGATTCGTTCAGGCCCTTAAAGAGGCTTTAGTATAATTGAATTATTCTCTTGTCATTAACCGAGTCTGAGGTAGACGAGATGACTTAGTTACCTAACATGATATATGGGGTCAGCATGATTAGAATTCGAAAGTATCTAACGTTTAAGAACATCAAAGTAGTAGCTCGGTTGGAATCCAAATCTAACATCTTTAAAACGAGGTACAACTTAACCACGGTAGTCTAAGAGCTCTTCTTATTTTTATTATTTGAAATAGCATACTGTACCGCGACTTGAATCAATATAATTGGTTCCGAAGTGGGCTTCAATCAGGCCTCTTATAAATATCATCGATTGGAAATTGTAGTATCGGCCGTATCGGCCTCTAAAATGTTATTTGAACCATAAATATGTACAAAGCGTATTCTACAATTTCAGACTACATGGTCAAACAGTAAAATAACTCGTTTATATCGTTGTACAGCGTACAAAAAGTATACGTTGTGAAATAATCTAAAAATAAGACTGATTAATTTACGCTAGCTGTTTAAATATGGCGCAAGCGGGGAGGTGGAACGTGAGTGGGCGGGGGCGTCGCGTTCCACGCGAGTATCTTGTTATTACGCACGCATTGTACCACTATACATAGATTATACCACTATTGTTCCTTTCTTATAATAAAAAAACGAAACTTCACGTACTAGACAGCGGCAATCTCTATGTATTTTTAGCAAAGCCTCGCGTGAGAATTGGCCAAAAATCCAAAGATGGTTTATGCTGAGCATTAAAGCTTCAATATTAGGTTTATAGCACAGTATTTATCTACTAAAGATGCGTTGTAAATATAGTCAAGTAAGAAAACGTACTTTATTGATAAATCACGTTTATTTAGCTTATTCACCGTTCTTTACATATACCGTCTCATAACTCTAGGAAATCTGAGTGTAATGTGTCTCACAGCAGTTTAATTTTATGTCAGAAATAGATAATCTAGAATCTGGTTTTAGCTGCGAATTAATCAAAATTTTACTCCAAATATCATTTCCGAAAGCCACCTTTTATGCAAAAGAAACAAATTATTTAACTGACTTTCTAGAATTTTTTTCCGAGACTTTTTCAAGCCTCTCTCTTAAGTTTTGGGACTACAGAAGCCAACATTTTAGGGCTCCAAGTGTGTGTTTGCGAAGCGAACTAAAGTTATTCACGCAGTAGAAAAACCGGTTGCCCTTGACAGAATTGGCGTCTTCGCGGAAGTTATGTATTAAAACGAGTGATATATAGATGGCAGTAAAAGCTTGAATGTAGATTTTTTTTTTGTAAAAGGGATATCTAATGATTTCCCTTGTCAATTACTGTTGATGGGAAAAGTAGTAAGTACTTTTTTTATTTATTTACCACAAATTATTGTTGCGCAATAAAAGGTTTCATAACCTTGAAGTTACCACAATATTATTCACGTTTTTAACAGATTTAAGTTTAAGAAGTGCGTAATAAAACATTTTTTCAAAATAACATTCAGCAGTGGCAGATGTTGTTTCGGCGTTGATATGTGTTTTGTCTGATTTGAAGTATCTTCAGAACTTATCTACAGAACCCTACCGACGTCTTTCTCTTCGAGAGAATGTCACCTTGATCTTTATTTCAATAGAATAAGGAAGCAAACGAGATCGTTTTCGAGCTTCGCTTTGACACTTGATATTGACTCAGCTCTCTCTAAAACATAAAAAGGAAACCACACCTTACTGACGAAGTAAGCATTTTTATTACGCTCCGGCAGTTTGTTAGGTACTTCCCCGGTAGTTTTAGATTATTCATACAAATGCTGCCAGTGCGTACACTAGCTCGAGATTGATGGGTAAAAATAAGTTCCCTGTCTTGTGGCACAGAATAATGCCACGGACTAGACAAGCCAAAGGAACAGGCGCTTTTTTTTTTCGAATTGTTTCTTCGTATTTTTAACATGCTTTTATTAGTTTCGCCTGTATTCTGTGTATGTCATGAAATCTTGGAACTCGAATTCCAACCACTTCAAGAAATCAGATTGATTTGAAATTTTCCACTGTTATCAAGGGCCGATAGCAGTACATTTTTCATAACTTATTTCCGACCATAATTATTCTTTATTTTAGGATTGAGGACAACACCACCTAGTTTCATATTAATGTAATAAAATACGCAACGAGAGCTTTGTGTGTGTGTGTGTGTTTTTTTTTTAATTTATTGAATTATTTAATTATTATTTTTGTATTATTAATAATATTTAATATTTAATTATTTTAATTAATTAATATTTAATTATTTTATTATTATTATTGAACCATAACAATGATTCTGCCTGCATTCGGTTTAGACGATGGCAGAAAACTAAAATCTTCAGCATAAAACGCACCATGTATCAAATATCTTGCTGTTATGGTTTTATTGGTCAAGTTGTCAATTCATCTAATATTTTTAGCTATTATGGTATGAACTATTATTAAAGAAAAATAAAAAAAACATATCATAATTCCTCAAAAAGTTTCAATCCATGATTTAGTAATCAGCACCAAACAGCATTTTTAAAGATTTTATTGATAAATAACATTGTAAAAATTTCATATGAAGCGAAAGCAGATATAATTTCATCCGAACGTTTTACCTCCTTTTACGAATTCCCCGAACATCTCACAGACGTAGGCGATGCAGTTTTTATTGGAAACCAGTTTCTCACTCGAATCTAAATAATTTTATTGATCTTATTATGTTATCCCACATCGTTTAAACGATTAATTGTAATTTCTTGTAACATTTAAAATCATTAAAATAGTATGTGCTCTCGTATATTAAACGACATAACATTTCGCGTTACAAGCTCACTTACTAAGCTCATTAAAATAATGAGAATGGTCCATGGTAAGGAAGTATAACAATGGCGCTATTATGTAAGAAAGTCTCCATACAAAAGAAATAAACAATTAATAACACGATTGCCCTTTTAAATTTCGCAACATCTTTTATTTGATGTAAGTTCGCATTGCTGTCACATAAAACAATTCACACAAAAACATGTTTTATGTGGATGTTTTGGTGGAGCGAACTCACTGGTACATCATAAAATTAAGCTTTGTGTAAAATCTTACCATCTTTAAGTCTGCTTTTGGCTGGTCTTCGATAGATCAATTAATCAGGTTCCTCTTTCATGTATACAGGTGCTGACCCGGCAAATTTCGTTCGGCTTTAGAATTAGTATTGATTCGATTCGATTCGAAAGTTCAATAAAATATGTGTAGCCGTTTTTGTCTAGACTTCATTGTGTGCCTCACCTATGTAAAAATATCTGCAGCAATAATTGCCACACTGATAATTTTGCAAGTATTTTTATATTGCATGTTTACATTGAGGAAATATGTGTGTCAAGTACCTGACGAGTTGCATCACGGTGGACATTACTCAAGTGCAGTGTCTGCATCATCTACCTTCGTCAATTGTCAGTAAATGTACATTATTTGTTTTATCAAAATAACTATGCACCGTGGTACTTGTAACGTTAAAAAGGGTCGGTTTTTTGCCAGCTCCTAACGGTCATAGCGTGATGTTAATTAGTCTACAACCTTAATAAATTTTTGATCTGTCAAATGGAAAAAAAATTAAATCCGATTAGTAGTTCCTGAGATAAAGGCGTTCAAACAGATTCTTGAGCTTTTAATCATTCTTCAAAATAGTAAGTATAAAGATAAAATTTTACAAACTACTTTTGGCAGCAGTGAGTTCAATATCCAGTAGTTTGTCTCATAATGCCCGGGTGTTATGAATATTGTAGTGCTTTTATTAACTTCTTGGTCCATTATAAATACGTGTCCTATTATAACCCCTTGTAATGTATAATGATAATTTTATCCGTGAAACAATGGATGGATAATTGTAGTTTTAATATCAGATACCAAGTAAAATTCAATGCTACTATATTATTTTTAATACATCAATGTCATATTTACAAAAAAGATTTAAAATAATCCACTTTTTTACATAACACGAGCGTCAAAAATCGCTTATGTATCTATTAGCCTTGTTCACGTATGAATCAGTTCTGCTTTGTTCATTTAAACAAAGAATAATATAATAGCATACAAAAGATTCGAATTATTTTGATCAAGGTAGCAAAAACATCCCTTACATATCGTTATATTATATCCCTAACTGGAGGATAAAAGTCTACTTCCGAGTTGCGTCCGCGGTCATATGAATCGTCTAACTATCCCTATTACATTAAATTATCCCTGTCATCTCCGGGAAATCGGAAGTGAAACAAGAAAATTGATTTTGGCCATTTTTTTATAAACATAAAAAGTATAAGTTAACCACCGCCCATTCCTTCGCCTACCTTTTTTGTTGTACTAATAAGCTATCACGCTTTGAAATCTCTTATGTAGACATAGAAATTGCCTATTGATTTAGAAGATCGTATTCTTTTCTAAAGTGACAGAGTAAAACATCCCTTTGAAGTATATTAATTAATTAACGAATACATATGCTATAACTTTTATTTAACCTAAGTCCTTTTTGATAAGGAACCGAGGATCAAAAGATGATAAGATTGAAAGACAGTCTGAGGTCCTTGACACATGAAACGTAGTAGAAACGTAATGTATCCATATTATACCGACACTAAGCGACATTATGCAACCAAACAAAATGCGAGACAAAATAAAACGACCATTTTGGCGAAATCAAAGCGGCAATCGCGATAAGGGATTGTCGTGTTTGTCGCTGTTGAATAAATCCGAACTGAAAAAAACCCGTGATTGAGAGCTTAAAACTGCACAAGGTCTTATAAATAGAGGGTCAAAAAGACACGTCTGACGCTTAGATTAATTACTAGAATTTGAAATTGATAAATACTTATGCGTTCGTTCCCTCTGAATTGCAGATAGGCGGCTCATAGAAAAAAACCTTTAATGCTTTTATTGTTTAATATTTATAACAAATATGTGTTTCAGAAAACAATTCTAATAACATTTTATTATCACATTGATTTAAGAGCATCCTAAGATTAGTAAACTCCTAAACATTATGACGAGAAAGAAAGGACCAATATATGTATATAATAGTTAATATGTTGTATTTACTTTCAAATCGTGTATAATGTCCATCAGTATGCTCATCACAAAGAACCCTGACACACTGCCAAATCTTGGCAGCTACAAAAGTGATGTTTAATTTTACGAAAGAAAAAAACAGGTTAAGCGTAACAGATTTGTCAGTATGATTTAAAAATGTGAAATGGAACGAACATTATTTTCTTTTTCTTCTCCACAGCCCTCAATGGGCCATGGCTTAGTCCAGCAACTTCTACCAGTTCAGTCTATCTATAGTCATCCAATTTACTATGCCAAATTAATTTGCGTCACGGCTACACCTTCCGATTTAGACCGTTCAACGAACATAATATTGCTATACAATAATTTATATAAATCAGATAATAATAATATTTTATAAAGATATTAATAATAATTTAAAAATAATTTCATTCAGATAATAATAGTAATTTAAAAATAATTTGTAGGTATATGCTTTCGATCGTTGTAACGTATTGGTTGCTTGACATTTCATAACAAAGACAGTTACTTACTTTACCATTTCTTACTTATGGTGTAAGCAATATAGACAGACAACTTCAATGTTGCGAACTATTAATAATGTTAACATATAGATTGGGTAGCGATGAACTGTAATAAATTTACGACCCATTGTTTATTGTACATACACATATATATTCATTAAAAATTTTCAAAAATACATTTTGTATCTATGATATTTAACATGAAACATCCGATTGAACTATTTATGATATTGATAAAAATATACTACAAAAGGTACTTATTTATATAATATAAAAAACCAAAAAAAAAAAAAATACATAGACTACATACAAGCTCCAGCCAAGATTTTCTTCACATTTTCCACGGGTCTGGACCTCCCTTGATTTTTTTCACTTCCATACATTTATAGACACCTATATTTTCTATATATTTTATATATTCTACGGTTACGGATCTTCATTTCGTCTAGTTAGTTAGTTATTTAGTTATAGTCCGTATATGTCCTATACTGATATAGTTACACAATAATTATAATTTTCTTCTCGTTAATTCTATACTCACAAATTACCGATGCACACCTTTCATTAGATTTAGATCAGAAATTCATCTGCCTCATATTTACGGAAAATAGTATTAAACTATAGTTAAACTTTCCAGCTACAAATATTTATCATGTAGTGTTGTTAACTAATAACAATTAAATATATTTGTGATCTTGAATTAGACAAGAATGGAGCGTGTGAATCGAAGGCTTCGAGGCGATTGTATGCGCAGCGCAGGCTCTACGGGAGTGGAATGAACTGGCGTCGAGCTGAGTAGCCAGCAACGCATAGTATCGGCGCGTCGCTCTGACACGGCGCACGCGCACCGCACAGATACCGAAGAAAAGTATAAAAGGGCCCGAGCCCTCAATACTTCTCACTCCCACAGCTCTCCTCTTACGAGTACGACATGGAAGACATTGTGCCCCGACATGGCCACGGTCATGGAGACGATACGGAAGGCGTGGTGGTCGCCAAGGGAGTGTCTATGGCGGTTCTCTTCTGTGCATCCATGATCTGCGGCATCGTTCCTCTATTCCTCGCTAAGCGTTTCCGCTGGATATCAACTGATGAAGCGCAGAATCTGAAGTCGAAGAATCGCGTGGTGATGTCCTTGCTGTCTTTCGGAGGTGGTGTTCTACTCTCCACCACTTTCCTTCATCTCTTACCCGAAGTTCAAGAGAACGTCGATTACTTACAGAGTGAGTAATCATAATAATTTTAAATTTTTACATTTTAATTTCATTACATTAATTGAATTTATTGTTTATTTTAACTCGACCTCGACTTTAACCGGTTGTTTTAGTAAACATTAAAACATTGTAGTGCAGTTGTCATAGATCTGTGTTGACGTGATTTATTGATAGCTATTTAATTGTTATCTACAATCGAAATTATATATTACTCCACATTATGACACGGCAAATGAATGTTTCACACATGTTGGCCGAGTATTATGTTTCTAATATTATATTACATTGCTATATTTTAGTCTATGTTGATTATATTATAACTAGACCCTCGGTCGTCGAGGTCGTGATAAATTTAAATGTGTAATATATGTATGTATGTACATAATCTCCCGATAATTTATTACACGAAATGTTTCTAATTACAATGTATAATGTGCCGGTAAATTATAATTGTGATTTCAATTATGTTACTAATAGTCGATTTTACGAAAGTTTATTTTACTCGTTATGTTGTATTCATTCTTATTATTTCGAATGACTAAATATTACATTGCCAGTAACTTTTCTGGAGAGATAGTTTGACTTATTACCAAAACGTGCTAAACTATGCATAGAAGAAGATTTTCGCATTAAGTAATTACAAAGTTCTACAATATTTTGCGGGTAGTCTTTGATAATTATTTTCGTTAGAAACGTTTAAGAGGAAAATGACAATCGGGATAAACACTGCATAGTGTATATTTTTTATATTAACTGTGAAATGATTCACATTTAAAAAAAATGTGCTATAAGTCTAGTGACTTTTTTCGATAGATAGCTCTGCAATAAAATAAATAAAATAATCAAAATAATAAAAGTAATCATAATATTTGTAATTTACGAAAAAGATTTCTTAGTTGATTTTTTTTTGGATAGTTTTTTGATATCGTTTATCGTTACAATATTATTTTAACAATTTATAGATAAATGCATCGATAAATTAAATAATTACGCTAACAAAAAAATACTCTGCTGCAAACATTAAAAACTTTTTGTGAGTGTTTAAAATTGTTAGTTTAATTTTGATATTTTATTAAAATTTTTAGCGTATCAGAACGTTAACTACAACATTTTTAATACAAAGGCAACGTAACGCGTTTGTGATCTACGTAACAAATGACGTATTAAGTTCAATAGTTTCGGGTGGTACTCGTAATGTACTAACGGTCCGTTCGAGGGCATTATCTAATAGATTGGTGGTTGCGCAAGCGGACCGAGTCTGGGTATGTGTGCCAGTGGCCGCATCGATCTATCGGTCATCATAATGCTGTTTACAGATAGAACATCTGTTATTTTTGCCCGACTGACAATGGTTAGTGTTTTTCGCGGGTATGTATGTAGGTATGTTTCATTGCGACCTGTGTAGCCTAAGCGGCTTGACCGGAGCCTTCTTCCCCGGAGTGTCATAGGGATATAGACAGTGGAGTTTCATGGTTTTATGAATAACTTACCTATTGCTTGTTTTTGCTAAGTTTTTATTACGTATTGGTAATCGAGGGTCCAAATACTATAACTGTGAACTTTGTTTATTTTTACGAAATTTATGTTTATATTTTTTTAATTATTATTGATGACCTTTTATCACATTCAATATTTATAAACACCGGTTAGAGATTGACGCTACAAATGGAGTCCTTATGCAATTACATTTCTCTTATTGTGTTGTAAAAAAACAATAGTTACATTTTTAGCACCCGCTTTATCTTACGAAAATCAAAATTTATTGTAACGTTTTAGGCGCATAAAACTCAGTAATAATACAAAAAGTAAACAAAACAAGCGCTATTAAAATTAAAATATTAAAACGCGTCATACACATTTTACAAACATTATTAACACATATTTTTGTATTACAACATTTTTTTGATTGACAACTTTGCTTTGCTCTCTAGTGAAAGACTAAACAAACCGACCTGTATCGCAGACTTACTCATAAATGTTTAAGAGCTTAAATCTGTCAAGGCGAACCTACTTATTAACGGTTAACAGCACAAAAAAGAAGTAAATAAGAAAGCAAGTGTTGCCAGTGTAAGAAGGCGTTTCATTGTGTTGCCAAGTTGTACAGTTATGTCATAAGTTGCGTCTCGTTTTACATAAATCGGAAGTATATAACCTTCAATATCGTTTAAAAATCACGTAGTTAACCTCAATGTTATTAATGCATCGACTAAAAATCAATTATATATTTTCAATAATGATTTTGTTCGACAAACGTTTTAAAATACAACGATTACGGACATTATTGTATTATTTTATTATCTAATTTATAAAATGATATTAAATGAAATATCATTGTAGATTTACATTTTTTATTGTACTCTTGTCTTATAAAGTTAGTTAACAATTACCTTATTACCAATTCGATAAAGGAAAACACACAAACCGAAGCGATCGTGCGCTGAATATTGAGTACGTGTTCTCTTGTTATTTTTAATTGTACTTTCCGATCGGCTACACATTAAATCAAACCTGTTGGAATTACTTACAAACTCTGCCTTCGACGTAAATTAGAGTGTAGAAGATAAAAGTAAGTAAGTAGTAATTTTTAAATTTGGAAATCCCAAATTTCAATTACACACGTAATATGCGTAAAAAGTACAGAACAAGCTCGTAGCAATAGAAATTACTCTCTCAAACTCTTTTATGATATTCCTTGCAAAGCGTATAAATGTGTACCTACTTTCTTATTATAATAATAATAAAGCCATTTATTTCCTACAGAATAATATTATAAACTACTATAAGAAAAGATGCATATTACAAAAGAATAATTAAATAGTAGGTACAATAATTATCTAATCTAAATAAATTTAACCATTAATAATTAAATTAAACAGAAAATAAAAAATTTAAATCTAAAGATAAGTATTATAATGTTAATTGCAATTAAAAAAATTAATTACTTTCTTATAATACTGCCGTTTAATTATCTGTGTCACCCACTGTGGAATGATAAACGTTGTACAATATTTACCGCGAAGCAATTTTATGCCGTAACCCATTTAGATTATTGCTCTGTGAATAAAATCCATTCAGTAGTTTGCTCGGACAGACTGACGCGGAGAGGTCTTTGTTTCATACAGTATCTCATATCTGGATTTTTGTCCTTTTAACTTAATTATTCATACGTGATGAGGAAACTTTAGAGTTTTCTTACCATAGCGAATAATTCAAGAGTTACATGACTGACTACCCTCTTTTAGATTCTACAATCGGACGTTTAGACATACGGCTAGTCACTATCGACTGGATGTAGATATATTTCATGTTCAAAGTAATTTGAGTGCTTGGTTATTTGCGTACAGCAATAATTGGAACAATTTGCCATCATCAGTTTTTCCGACTAGAGGTGAAGTACCTTTAAGAGAATAGTGAATTGGATAAAGCTAAATTATTGTCATCATCATCATCATCTCAGCCTATGATCGCCCACTGATCGCATCACATAGGCCTCCCCATTGATCATTGCATCACTGGGGGGATAATGTGCCATAATCTCCACGCTTGACAGGCGGGTTGGCGATCGCAGTATGTTACACCGTACTGAGAAAAGGACGCTGCTGCCCGTCCTACGGTGGTCTTTACATCCACCACCACCACCTCAGCCTATGATCGTCCACTGCTGGACATAGGCCTCCCACATTGATAACATCATTGGGGGGAAATGTGCCATAATCGCCACGCTTGGAAAGCGGGTTGGTGATCGCAGTATGTTACACCATACTGAGAAAAGGACGCTGCTGCCCGTCCTGCGGTGGTCTTTACATCCAACAAGACAAACAGACATGTTCATGCACACAAAACTTTACATCCAGACACAAGACAAATGTTGGTCCTTTGTGGGAATCTAACCCACAACCTGCGGCGTGAAAGGCAAGCATCTTACCAATCGCGCCAACCAATCCGTCAAATCATTATACTAATACTTATTCATCGTCGACCTACATAAGGTATTTTTTACCATAAGCTAATATTTAAGTCCTTAAAACGACGTTCTTCTTGTATGTAATGTTCAAGAAGTAATTTCACAAGTGCGGTTTAATCTTATCATTAGGTCGTTGTTTCGTAATCACTAAAGCAGTTATTGTATGTATATGAATGGTTGATTTCTTAATCACGGAAATAATATTCTTTATTTAACCGTTTTCATCTATTGCACGATCATATTATGTTTTGATAAAATTATTTCATTCCTTTGTTTTGCTAGAGAAACGTTTAAAATACATAGTGCTCGCGCTATATCAGTTCGTGGAAAAGTCATTGAACGTGTAACACAGGTGCGTAACCTGGGTTTAATAATGGATGGCGACCTT
>DWLR01002916.1:0-14450 GCA_018246295.1 Papilio alexanor hazarajatica | reverse complement strand
AGAGTCCAGGATATATGGAAGAGTAGTATATACTGTGCCGACCCTACGCAAGTGGGAAAAGGGCAGGAAGATGATGAACATAGTCATTTCCAAACCGATTTCAAAAATGATTCTTTTGTCAGAAAGAGAACATTTGTAAGTTGATTCCATTTGATTTTAAATTTCGTTCGACTTTGGGTTTCGAGGATATACTCATAATTGTAAATTAATTTGGATGATAGCACGTATCAAAAAGTTGTTATTGACATAACCATGGCAACGATATTGTAAAAAGGTTTTTTTATATTTATTATCCTTTAATTTTTTTTTTAAATAAGTTAAAAGATTTTTTACGACGCATTTACTTTTTATACTGACCTATTGTAATCTCTGTCTACATATATTGAATGATAGAAAATTAACTTATAATTCAACAAGCTAAAGAAATCTCTCAAAAGGTTTGATATATAAAACAACAACTGATATCAGTAGTATCGCGACTAAACTCCGAGCAAATTGAAATATTATCCCTTTGCTTGTGAATTCGAATAAAAATCATTTCCGTAGAATTGTACGTAAACAAAAGCGTGTTGTTTTTTCAACAGATCTTCGTATTCGCAGAAACTCTATCAGTTAAGGTAATTGGAAGTCTATCCAATTTCATTTTAAAAGTTTTTTTTTTATATGAGAAGGTGGAAAACGAGCAAGCGGTCACCGAAATGACAGTTGCCCGTATACATTTCTGACAAGTATTTGCGTGTCGCAGATGCGTTGCCTACCTTTAATAGTCAGAGGGGGGAATAGACAGAAAAACGGACATTTCCTTCTCCTATCCATACCCTTCTGCGCCAAATCCTCATTCTCTGCCCATTCCCACCATTTCCTTATTAAAAAAGGTGGGAAGGGAAGCGGACTAAAATTAGGCCTCTGGCATCTTACTCATCAGACGGAACGCAAAATATTTCTACTTCACGCCTGTTTTCTGTGAGGTCGTGGTATTTCACCGGTCGATTGTGCCATTCGTCGTAGATGTTGTTGCGGACACTACCACTGTCGAAAGTTTAAGATATTTATTGTAAACCCTTTTTTGAATGTACGTTATAATTTAAGTGATCAAATAGCATTATAACAAACACACCCGTGTACTCGCATGTGATGATTATACATGTATATTTATTATGTTTTGTTCATTATACAGCATTAAAGCTTTATCATTTCTAAGGTCTTTTAGCGCCTAAACTAAGAACAGGTAAGTTAGGTTAAATTAAAACATTCTTGGCAATAGAACCTGTGGCATTCTCTCGTTCACGTCACTTTCGGATACCTAATATTTTACTTTCCGTCTAATGTAGAATTTAAGTTGTAAAATATTAATAGAATCAAAACATATTATTTCAGTATGTTTCAAACTTTAAATAACATTTTTAATAGTTTATTTATTAAAAAGAAATAGACATGAATCCCTTATTTTAGTAGCTCTCGTGTTTTAAGCCTTCATCGTCCGTTTGTAGACAACTGATTGATGTCTCTGCTCGTAAGCCCGGCTTTTGTTCTAAATCCTAACATTCCGGCCGTCTTGTATTGCAGCATGTATTTTGCGGAGTATGCTAGTTATAAAATAAATTAATTCACTCTTCGAAAGTAACAAGGGTTGTAAAGATTATTAGTATTAAGAAAAAACTCTATTTTAGTTAACAAAAAAAAAATTAATAAAATGTTATCAGATTTATAGTATTGCTTAATAAAAATTCTTACAATATTTTATTTTTAGCCTAAATAGGATACAATATTGTTGTATGGAAGTACTAGCGATCCGCTAATAACCACTAACGCTTTTCTCAATCTGTCAAAGTTGCAACTTACTCTAGGCCAAGATGGAATAGCGACGTTTATTTTTGTTTGTCCCAATTTATTTGAAAGGCGTAAGAGCTTAACGTAACTTTATCTACACTTCCTAATTTATGATTAATAAAAAAATTATCAACAATTATGTTATTACGAGAAACTAATTACAAAGTCATGGCCGACACCGGTTACTGTATGGAACACAGTAGTCGTAGAGTCCAGGAGACGTAGGGTGGGGACAATATTTATATATTGTTCTAACCCTACTCAGGTGGGAAATGGGCAGGAGATGACAGCTATGATTTGAAAATTTGATTGCTTATTTCGGTTAAATACAATCAGTTCTGCACCTACTTTAAATTTCTTTTTATATTTTTTATGTATCCATCTCACAAATCGAAGCTGGCGCGACACGCTATTATTCTATGTATAATGTGAAACAAATGTAATGGATGTAGAAATGTTATACTGAAATCTCTTGGGAACGAATACAATCGTAGCGTTGAGGTATTCGATATCGTTAAAATCTGTTTGGATTAATAAGCCGCAAGTGAACAACCCTTAAGCCTTTTCAAAGATTGTTAGCCTATGATCTATAAAATCGATATCAGTATATCATATAAGAATGCGTAGAAACAACTGATACAATAACATTTTTTCTAAAACAGTTTAAAGTTTGAGATATTGATATATTAAAATTGTGTAAACGGGCACGCCGTAGTTTAAAGAAAATGAATATTATGAAGGCAAATATTTTATACAACAATATTTCGTATTAATATCTGCGAACAGATAGTACATAAGTAGTAATTCTAAAAAAAAAAGTAAGAAAAATTTGACTTCCAACTCTTTCAAACGAGTAAATTCTTTGATAGATAAAATATAAGTACAGAAGTAACACAAACAAATAACAAAACTTAACCGAAATCATACACCAAGTTTCTAATTTATTTTGAAAGATAATGGAAGAAGTTTACGTAAATATTTGAGAAGCTAAAAAGTTATATTTTGAATGTTTTACCGTTTTCAAATATTTATGTACATTCTTAATATAAAATATAAAAAAAAATATACAATTTATTTCGTCTTATTGAAAACTAACAATTTTACCTCAATCAGTTAGATAGACGAATAATAAAATACGACCTAGGTAACTCGTTTATAGAACAGCTTTCTACTGGTGAAAGAATTTTGGAGTACATCTAGAACAAACAAACAAACCTTTTACATTTTTATTACTATACATAGATAAATATAATATGTTGTTGGATTTTAAATAATTCATGATTTTCTTTCTTAATTTTATTAGAATTATGTTTGTCTTTTATAAGAGAGATCGATGAGTCTTCAGATATTATCTTTTGTGGATATCAGTGACATCGGTTTCCTAAATATTTTTTATAACATATTTATTAATTATTACATTACATGTTTTATTACCGCGCATATAAATAATGTAATATACATACACATTAATAAATATAACACGAATATAACTGGCTGAAAAACGAAACCTCGCGAAGCAACAAATGACACTCGGCCACGATTTTTTCTACTTTGATTATTCTTCATTTCACAACACTCCTTTTTATAACAGCCATTTACCAGCCAGTAACCCTCGTAATCCTAAGTAAACGAACAGTAAAATGTTCATTATCTTTACAAATTCTTGATCTTACAGCCAAGAAGAATGTCATATCACATGCACAGTCAAAAAATAATGAAGTGAAAAAATTATTAATATTTAAATGTATAAAGACGCCTAACACACTGTAGAATCGCAGATCATGCTCCCACCCTTAGTAGGAAGGCTTTTTTTAGGCATGCTCCTAGGCATGCTTTGAAGTGAATCCTACTAGGAACAAGAAAATGTGCCTATCCTAAGCAAATGTGGCGGCGATCAGTGGCAGCGAATATGAAGACGATGGCCTGAAACAAAACGGGAAAGTAGGACAATAAAGAAGAAAAAAATGTTTAAAAACCTAATTGCTTAATCTACAATTGATTATCAATATTTGTAGAATATGTCGTTAAAAAAAAACAAATTAACGCAATGTTTTGTAGCTAAAACAATTAAAAATACGGCAAGCTCTTAATATGCTGATCAAAAATAAGTGCACCTTCAAAATATTTAAAGCTTTTCTCTGATTCAGTATAATATGAAATGGAAATCAAACATCAAAAACCTTGTGGAAGGAATACATCATCTGTAGGTTAAGTACGTCTCAGTAGCTTCATGAAATATTCAGTAACTTAGATTACGCATGAACGACTAAAAAAATAATTTGAGCTCTTTTCATTCCTTGAAAACATTTCAAATAGTAAAATATTTTTTTAACTTTAATTGCGGTGTTTATTTTGGTTTATTTTGATCTTTTAAATGTAGATTTCGGCTTAATGTAATATTTTAGGTATCTAGTTTATGTTGCTTGGGTCACGCGTATGCTCATTGCAGAGGGGCACCGGTGCGTTCCTTTGGAGATCCCGGAGCGCCGTCTGTCGCACTAGAAACCTCTCAAAACCTCATATAACCGTTACTTCCACCAGAAACAGGGTATCTTTTTTTAAGATTTATATCTAAAGAAATGGTATCGAGTTTATGCAACGAGTCACAGTCGTATTACAATTTGGGACTATATATATATAACTATATTATTTACTATTATTTAAACATTTAAAAGTTACAGTTTATTTATTATATCAAGAAGAAATTTTTACGTTGTAACGCAAGACAACGTTCATTAGTTTTGACAAGACTTCAGACCGGCTTCAGTTCTTTCTTTTAGAGATGACACATTTTACGTAGAAAGTAAAAAGCTTTATTTCATCCTGTTCATATTGTGGACGTGTTTTGCTAGATTCTCATGTTATGTTAGTAAATCCTAAATATTTCCTGTATAAAGATAGAGTGTTTTGCCGTTTGCATATTCCATTATAGAAATAGTTCATTCAGTGTCAATAAACTTAATACATCAATACTTAATATTTATTGGTAATTGATTAATTACGACATTTGACGATTATGATGCGACGAAAGATCTCAACATATTTCATCAGATGACCACCCAACTTCTTTAGAACATGGCACCCTATGATGATGATGATTAATTACAAGTGTGGATGTTCTGCTTGCAACCTTTTAAAATCATATGTTAAATTGGTCATACCTAGAGGTTGGATTTATTAACGCGCGAATTTAAATATCTTACTTTAAGATAATTTTCATGCTTATTTTTTATCTTTTACTAGACACCGCTCCGATAGAGAGGTAGACAAATAAATAAAAATAGTTTTTGTTACTCGCTGATTGAAGAGTTTTCTTATTGGTGAAAGAATTTTTAAAATCGGTTCAGCAGTTTTGAAAATGTATATGTGTGGTTTTTAATATATAATGTTAACATTTGTGATGATAAATGTATGTAAATAAAATTTTCTTCTTTTTCTTCTTCTTCAGTCAAGTTCTTTCTCTTTATAAAATTAGTATAGAACTATAATTGTATAAATCAATAGTGGTAAATTAATTGCGGCGCAGAGGAGAGCCCGCGCTATGTGAAGAAAATTTAATTTTCCTTTTGAACAAGTCAAGCCTCCTACGTACTTTGAATATCTTCGACCTACGATTTAAAGGAAATGCATTTTCATGCGAGTGACGTTTGGAATATTCTGTTACGCTCTTTTGAGTTTAATAAAGTATATTCATAACGATAAAATACACTTCTATGAGAAGCGAAAATTGTTTCGCGTAGATATTACTTTGTTCATTACAGATTTTCCGGGCAATTTGAACGGCATTTGAGGCGATAAATTGTAAATCGCAGCCACTGCTATAAACACATCGACTAAGCGTTTTGATTATTGCTCTCAAAGCAGAAATCAAATAACAACACAAATTTAATATTAGAAAGTTATTTATTTTCTGTTTTTTTAAATACTGTAACTAAATACTTTTTCTTCAGTAAAGTAGCTTTATAAATACGTTGAATTCCCAAACCTCTTGAGGTTTAAACTAGGCATTGATCTGCCAATCATCTAATCAATTTAATTCAGAGCCTGTTAAAAGTCCTTGCAAATAATTCGATAGATTGAAAGGGATCTACGTATCTTAAATGGCCTTAAAAATATATTTATATTACTTTAGGTTACTAACACAATGATTTACCTTAAACAGTACATACAATAATTGTCAAAAAACTATGGTTAAGAAGGTGATAGTTAAATAATGAATGAAGTAATTAAATTCGAGCGAATTTTATGCTATTATATATATTTTATGTTTGTTACCTCATTTATTTATGAACCGATTTCAAAATTATTTCTTCGTTGGAAAGGGGACATTCGCAGGTGGGTTCAATTTTGTTTTTTATGGTATTGAACCTTGGCTTCCGAAGCTATAACGGAAATTGACATATTGGCTGACTTAAGTCTTAATGGATTTGCAATGACACTTGCCGTGGCCATAAATGACTTATAAATAAAACTAGGTGTTGCCCGCGGCTTCGCACGCGTTCGTCTCTTATTTTCCTCGCTGATTTTTTTTTTGTTTGTCTCGCGTATATTGATTTCGATAATAGATGCGACAAAAAGTTGTTATTGTTAACATTAACTTGGCAACCAATGTTGTAAATCAAGCTTTTTTAGATTTCCTATCCCTAAAAAGGGATGAATGGTTAAAATTTGAAATTTGAAAAACTTTAAATATTATTATATTTGTTATATTAAATGACGTTTAACCTTGTTCATTCAATATGTAAGTAATGTAGATATTGTCAATTGTTAAGAATTTGTTTTCGTAATTATTTCGTTTAACAAATCTAATTCTGTATTTTTGTGCAGAAATGAAGTAAAAAAAGAAAGTAAAAACAATTAATGTTTTAAAAATAATAAATATGTTTTACTCTCTACAAATATGTGTCACAACATATGAGATCGGATGATATATGAAGCATGAAATCATGTACCTATTATGCAGTTCCTAGCGTCCAATTATTAATTAATTAATTGAAATTACAACGTCAACTTCAACCCAGACATCGCTTGCAACACAAAGCATATTTTAATTTTATTAAAGCTCGCAAAGCGTACGATGATAAATTGATATTACTTCGAGTTCATTTTACACAAATTGCGAAATATTCTTTATATTTCATAATATTTAAACCTCACTAGAGAAATCTGCTGTTTTATGAGTTATAAGCATTGCACCTATCATAACAAATATTATATGTACTCGTAAATTCGAATCTATGATTTTTTGTTGTTTTTTTATATGCCTTAACCAAATATTTATTCACACATTGTCAGGGGCACTAAAAAGGATATAGCATGTTTTTTATTAAAAAAAAAGAACTTCAATTTCTAAATTAATAGCGTGCGTAAAATTTTGAGCAGTAATCAAGTTCAAAAACTTCGATTAGTCTAAAATGAGGAGAAAGAATATATATATATATATGTATGTATATATATATTTGAGATGATAGCAGTACATTGTTAAAGAAGAACGCTTAAGTTAAATAAAAGTAACAACTTTATTTCACATATATCTTTACTGGTTGAGGTTGCTACGAGTCTAGACAATGTAATATTCTGCTCTGAAATTTGAGTTCCTTTATACAAAAGTACGAAATATTTAAGAAAAAAAAATTGTATGGTATTTGTTGGAGCTCAGCTTCGTTTTGTAAGAACTATATTTTCTAATGGTGTAAAACATTTCTAAGTATGGTCCAGCAGTTTTAGAGTTCACATTTTAAAAATAGAACAAATTCTTCCACTTTCTAATATTAGTAAAATGTTATAATAATGTAATACATCATGTTATAATAATCTTCAGCTTTATTACATTAAATTTAGATACTGATGGTTAATAATAATCTTTAGACTACATTAAATTAGATATTAATGTAAGCTACGGTGTAATATAATGTAAGTAAACATCTAACTAACCACCAATCCTCACAAATTACCACGTTTTTAATTGTAGTTGAACCAAGCATCAATATACGCATAAAAAATACAATAGGATAATATCTTAAACCTAATATTTATCTTAGGGGTACTTTAGTATAGGACGCTTATATTATCTACGATATGCGAGGATTAGGGCGATGTTCGCCTGCTATGAAATTGGCCGAATAGATTTGTTAGATCCTTTCATGCTTACATCTTGTTACACTGAGCTATTGTTACATTTATTGCGTACTTTATATCTTTAAATTTACAAAGATGAATAAAAACAGTTTGTTAAATCTTAATTAACCTCAAATTAATAAGTAATACTTATTAATTTGAGGTTAATTCTAGGAATATTATGAATATAGAAGAAACGGGATGTGAGTTGCTAGTATCATGACAAATCTCTGCTAGCCTCTTCTGAATACGTGCTTGAGTGGTTATTTATTTATTATAACTATCATGTAACCGTACTGGTAGTTAATATCAGTTCGTCTATTTAGTCGAAAGTACATACAAATATTTATAATATTTGCGTCTTAGACTTTCACGCGTCTGGTCTTCATGTATTTAGAAACAATGTTCTATTATTCCAGTGAACGAGTGCTTCGAGAACGCTCCAGCTTGTTTTTCATAAATAAATACAGTTGTAAATAATAGTGAATAAATATTGCAATTGGCTTGTTTCTGCAACGCGGAGATTCAAGTCAGTGGTTTCTTTTGTTTATATAAACATACACATCTTTTGTTATCTTTCCATCAATCCTAGACGGTTGTTATAAATTATTTATGATTTAGTATGCGCAGTAAATTCTAAAGTAATATTTCATAGCATTAGTATCGTTGAACTATGAAGTTTGACTTGACTCTAAGACAAGTTTATTGGATCAAAATTAATAATTCAAACATAATTTTAACGTTTATATGTATGGCTAGCTTTAGTGACGTAGTACGACTATTGTAATCTAAAATCAAATATATTACCATACTCCAAATACCTAATCTGGAAGCCTAAAGCGAAGCTACCTACCCGTCACCAATCGGTGATTTCGTAAAATACCGCAGTCAAGAGGCACGTATTCAAAAACCTTCCTCGGTACGAATAAAAAATATTCGATTTTTTACTTGATAGATAGGTGCTGTAAAATCATGTAAAAACATCTTGAAGTTACACAATAAACTAAATTCTCTCACATACATCACCACCTCAGCCTATGATCGTCCACTGCTAGACATAGGAGAAATGTGCCGAAATCGTCACGCTTGGCAGGTGGGTTGGCGATCGCAGTATGTTCCACCGTACTAAGAAAAAAACGCTGCTGCCCGTCCTCCGATGGTCTTTACATCCAGAATCAAGACTAACAAACATGTTCAAGCACACAAATATTTATTCTATGTGGGAATCGAACCCACGACCTGCGGCGTGAAAGGCAAGTATCTTACCACTGCGCCAACCGGTCAGTACACAATGATCTTTCGAAAATCAAGAGTTGTTTTTTGATGTCGTCGAAATGTATCAGGATGTCCATGTCAGTATAAACCTTAAAGTTTATTAGTTATTTTGGACTATTAAATATTTGTCTATGTGTCTGACAGATTTTTTTTAATTGAAAATTTCAATTAAAACTTCTTAAAGTTTAGAAGCAAAATGTTTGTGTGTGTTTTGATGAGATAGATGGTTAATAAATTGAACATTGCAATGCATAATGCTCATGTGTTTGAATTAATTAAATTGGCCGCTGTTCTGTTTGAACAAATTCATCTCCTTTGACGTTTGGACCACAAAATTATGTGCTATTATAAAATAATTTAATGTAACCTATTTTACACGCTGATAGAAGAGATTTCTATAGACTTTTTAAAATCGGTTGAGTAGTTGTCGAGTTTATGTGAAACAAACAAACAAATCTTTGTATATTAAGTATAGATAATGCGTTCTCGGTCACACATAATAAGAATAAGTAGGGATACTACACGTCTATATATGATCCTGACTGACCAGTTGGCGCAGTGGTAAGATACTTGCCTTTTACGCCGCAGGTCGTGGGTTCGATTC
Source organism: Papilio alexanor hazarajatica (assembly GCA_018246295.1). NCBI lineage: Eukaryota > Metazoa > Arthropoda > Insecta > Lepidoptera > Papilionidae > Papilio > Papilio alexanor. Next base: position 4,624 of record DWLR01002916.1, on the reverse strand, counting down.
CCACCCAGAAACAAATATTTGTGTGCATGAACATGTCTGTTTGTCTTGTGTCTGAGTGTAATTATCTATACATATATGTATGTATTTACAAAAGAAAAGTATTAATATATGTAGTATATCAGTTATCTGGTACAAGCTTTGCTTAGTTTTGGATCAGATGGCCGTGTGTGAATAATGTCCTTGAATATTTATTTATTTGTATATATGTCTATAGTAAAAGATTGAGAAATTTTTGTATTCACGGGCCATTGATGTGGCAAGTTCAATAATTCACGACAGTATAAAAATATTTATGTGATCTCTTAGAACTAAAGAGATAATTTATTCCTCTGTAATGCGCGTTTTGAAGAAATCCGTTCATGACCACTGAGTTGTTCGTAGAAACTCACATCATCTTCTTTCTAGTTTTTCCCAGGAAAAAAAATGAGATGTCTTCATAAGTTCAATAGAAATGTCTTCATAAGACCTTGCTAATAAAATTAAAACATTCAGTTCTAGAGCTCTAGCTGGACAATCGAAATTTTATAATAGACACCTTAGAGGCAGCGATTTTTTACACGAACACATTACACTTGGCAGTTTACACTTTCGAACATAACACCCATTTAACCGGGTCGTTATTGTCTATACCGCTTGATCTGTTATTTGAGCTGTGCAGTAAACGACCCAAATGATTGATGTGCTCTGCACTTGTAATTTGTAGCTCAAAACGCATACACTTTATACTTAGTTATATTATAAATGTATTTGATTTAATAACAAATCGAATGAATCGAATAATAATAATATACTACTACTAATTACATGAGCGTTTTCTTTCTTTGTAATCTTGTAAAAACAGAAAACAACTGCCGTCGTTTTATATATAATAAATCATTAAAAAACGACAGTGTTCTGATTTTTTCTCATTCTCTCCAGCTCGTAATAACTCTTGATTAACATAAAGGCTGGCAGAACATTTGCGATTCATAAATGACTGAAATCAGTAGTTGCGAATGTCTACGGATAGCAATCACTTAATGTATGATTAACCGATTGCTTTTTTCTCTCTTTATTCCAAAACTAGTCATTTACTAAAAAAAAACCCGTCTGACTTACTACAGATCGGGGAAGGATACGAATCGAATTACACTCTCGCACGTCAAAATCGGTCAAGCCGTTTAGCCTCTAAGACACAATAGAATGGACACACACACATATGTACATACATACATGGATACATATCCTCAAAAAACACTACCCTCCTGTAAGTCGGGCAAAAATATGGGCTATATGTTTTTATTAACGATAATCTATATAGATATTTTTTAGTTTTTTCGTGAAATAAAAACAAAAAAAAGTGTGTGTCGAATTTGGCATATCAAAAAAGCGAAGAGAAGCGATGGAAGCTAAAATTTATATAAAATACGAGTTATAAAATCAAAAATTTTATAAAACTACAAAAGAGTATCGTCAAAGTACGATCACACGGGGTAAAAATAATTAATTAACAAATTCCTCCAAGCGACGACACCCGGTGCGAAAACTAGTTGCTAATAAATAGATGCTCTGAGTGATTGCATTGAGCTTAGGTTATTTCGCATCCGATGTTTCTCCCGTAAAGAGGATTGGAAAGAACGAAATGGAGCGAGACTTTTTCTCTCAACGCAAGTGAATATGCTTAAAGGTATTCGATCGAAATACACACTTATCAGATATTCATTGCACGTGCGATGCCGCGGAATATATATGAAATAATATTGAATATTAGAATGATGTACATTCCTAGCAAATTCATAACAACTTAATGCGTTTTCTTATACATATAATAGAAGTCTAAAAAAGTATGTAGTAAAATCTTTTTATAGAATAAGAGGCAAAGGAGCAACAGGTCGCTCAAAAGAGCGATCTCCGCCGACCATGAACAACCGCAACTTTTAGGAAGGAGTACACTCTTTTCTTGAAGGTTCCTAAGTCGCACTGGTTAGGAAATACTGCTGAAGAACTTGTGTATACCAGACCACTAGACTGTAGGCGAGATTGGTTTAGTTACATACAAAAGAATGAGTGGTGTATGTGTCTATCTAGGAGTAATAAAATCGTTTTTAGGGCCGCAGAGATTTGTAATTTACGCGCAATCGAAATTCATATTTCATTCAATATCAAGTCTCTTCATAATACTGTCATTTGAATTAAAAAATGAGTTGTATATTAATATTGCAACTATAAAATCATACTTTATCTTAAATTTGTATACAAATTTCTTTTATCCCAATCTCTTCTAGCACCATTGTTGCTGGACGTGACAAAAGAATACACAATGAGGTTTTATACGAATTGTAGACACAATTGCGCATCGCCCGCGGCGGTCGCAAAATTTCACGCCTACTGTTCGTTTTGTGAATGCGTTATTCAATGTTTAAATTTGTTTTAGTGTTCAAATTAAATCATATTTATTTTACATTGTAATTATGTACTTTTGTGACTAGTTCTCATCCACAATCCTGCTTTATGTAATATGGTGATGTGATTGAAAGATACTAAACATAAGATCAATTTAAGTTGCGCGTTAGTGTTTCCATCCAATAGCTCGGAAGTAGCTTCGGCACCTTCAAGGGATGAATTAAATATATCTATGAATTGGATGGACACACTAACACGCAACTTAAATTTTAACAATTACTTACTAACTTTATTAATAAATAAATACATAAATCTTTTCATTGTAAACTTTATTGGTGTAAATGTAATGGTAGGTCACTTAATTTTTATTTATGTTTCACTTAAATTATTATATTAACTTGCTCGAGAGGCTTTTAGTGATTATTTTACATTCTGACATCAACCGACTATTGACGCTTCCCATATGCTACCACAAGCTTTAAGCTTAGTTGGAATGGTAAAAAAAACTTTTTTTTTTGTGATATTTGTATACACATCAAAGGGAACCACTACTTATCATCAAAGAACAAGCAGAAGAGTTACAAAATCGTAATCAAATTTTTATAGGAAAAAGGTAAAGGCGACACTTGTGTATCTTTAGTCATTAGTAGAAATGCCTAAGAGTGTCTCTTCTTTGCGTCTCTATTCTTTGGGGTCGGGTCTGGTCTAGACGGCTCATCATACAATAGTTGACTGTTTGCTCTGTCATTGTCTGAAAATATACAGTTTTATTATCCAACTGTCATAAAATAACGGTAATCTTATTGTGCATTTATGTATGTACATATGAATGTCCATCCATTCAATAATTTCCTCTTGTAGCCTAATGGCTTCGATCGATTTTGAAGAGTGAGGTCTCATTCGATTTGTATTCTTCCACAGAGTGTCATAGATAATTTCGTAATGTTCCCAATGTTGTATTTCGTTTTTTTTTTTTAAATTAACTGTTACTTGTTATTCTATTGTAACATTGAAAAGAGATGTGTTAAGATATAGACCATTGTTAAGCCAACATTTTTGCAACAGAAGAAAACTTCACTCAGTTTGCTTAAAGTAATAAAAGTGTTGTTAGTAATCGGCAAGTGTCTCGACTGCCGGCGGTTTTGTTCAGATTTATACATCCGACGCTTTCAAAGCGATTGCATCCTCTTAGAAGATCAACGACGCAGCCCCACGATTGTTTGTAACATTTGTGAAAGTAAAACTCACTTTTGCATAACTAAAACAATTTTAATTAGTGTATTTTAGTATTGGACATAGCTTTGTTTATTTTTTCTCCTACTATTCTGAAGATTCCATAAAATAATAGTAATAGTTGGCTCAGCGTGGCGTATACATTTACGTATTTCAGTTTAGTTTATCTTTGCCCGGATAGATATATAAATAATCTTTTAAACTTTTGAACATAAATTAAAGCGACATCAAATTTATATAATTGAATGTATTTATAATTTTATCTAAGTCATTTATTGCCACGGTACGTCTCATTACAAATCCATTAAACCTAATCAGGCTTGGCTTAATTCTACCAATATATTAATTTTCGGTATATCTTCAGAAGCCAAGGTTTCATTCACTTTTAAATTAAACGGGACCCACTTGCGAAAGACCCCCAACATTTTTTTTTAAATCGGTTAATAAATTCCGAAGTTCTGAGAGAACAAACACAAAAAATACAATTGATTTGAGAATCTCCTCCTTCTTTTTTTAAGTCGGTTATAAATAAAATATACATACTAGGTTACTCGCTGATAGAAGAATAACTCATTTTTTGGTTAAAGAATTTTTTAAATCGGTTAAACAGTTTTTGAGTTAATTCTGCACAAACAATTAAAACTCTTAAAATGTTAGTGTACAGTCGAGTTCCTTCGCGGTATTCCACTTACAGAAAAAATGCCTTGTACCTTGCGACAAGCTAGACTCCGCCTCCTTCTTACGAATAACCAATTAGGGCGCTATCGATGTTTTGACAAAATAAATAAAATCTGTGACGTAACTGCACTGTACCCCTGACTATTGTTTCACCGTTTTTGTTTTCCGCTCGTGAAGTTTTACGATCTCTGCCATTCAGACGAAATCATTATTTGTGGATACTCTATTGTGACAACATTGACCAACCTTTTTTCGTCCTAACACATTTAAAAGTAACATCCTATTGGTTATTGTTTCTACGTCAACGTCTCAAGGCGTACGAAACGTTCAA
>DWLR01002915.1:0-14451 GCA_018246295.1 Papilio alexanor hazarajatica | reverse complement strand
GCTAAGTGACGGTTCAGATGTAGCATTATTATACAGTTGATTAAATAACTAATCAAATTTTACTTAAATCGCCACATGTTTTTAGCGAGCCGGGTTTTTTTTTACCCAATATGTGACAAACTTCTTAAAAGATTAAAATTATCCAAGGATACTTTATTATTTTTAAAGAGTAACAAAGAACACATTTTGAAAATCCTGATACCAGGTGTGAATATTAATTTTTAAATTTACCAAATCCTATTTTTACTATTTTATGTCATCTAGCGACTTAACGAAACACCATTGAAAAAATCTTAAAAGTTAATTTTTTCCCACCCGCTTTTTGATAAACACGCAATCCCTTACAACCGAAGCGTCCAGCTTAAGTAGAACCATGATCAGCCGATTTTACAATATGGATCGAAGGTCAAGTTTTTTTTATTTTATTTATTAAAAATAAACGAACAAATATACAACTATAAATGAAAGCATCTTAAAAACTTAGTACAAGTTTGTCTCGACACTGAAGTACTACGCTAAGTTTATATATTGACAAAATTTGTAGGTGTTTATAATTATAAGATAGTAATGAGTGAGCGTGCACATACCGTCATATACAGGTTGCTCCATTGCTACTGAATTGTATTGGAAAGGTAATGATCTTTCAATATTTTTTTAATGTTTTTCTGGTTAATATTATTTTTCATATCTACAGGCAGGTTATTTATTAATGTTGGGATTATATATTTTGAAGTGCGTTTACCATATAAATATAACTCGGAATGGACAATTTTTTATTTGTTATGCTCCCAGTTGTAAGTTGGTAATTAATTGTTGTCTAAATTTCCGTCCGGAAATATTGTTCTACTAATAAATTAAACTCAACTTTTTTATGAACTGGAATTACTTTGCAATGTTTGAATAATTTTTCGGGCTCCTTTAAATATTTTTGTCTTATTTTGGCTGGTGTTATTAATTTAAGTATTCTATGTTGTAAGTTATATATTTGATTAAGATACGTTTTATAGGTTCGTAGTTACATTGGCAAAGTTAAAATGTCTATTTTTAACTTTGTATTATCTTTGAACCATCGTCGTTTTATAGAATATCGTATATAGTAAACTAAATTTTCATCTCAATCAACTAAATAGTCATTTTATAACATTTTTTCTGAAGAAATGTTTAACTTGACACTTTAAATTGACATAACTTTTTTATTTATGCACCGATTTCGATGAAGTAAAAACTTAATCTAACGATTGAAGCTAATTACTACATATTGGTGAAAACCGCATCCAAATCGGTTAAGCTATTTCTGAAATTAGCGCGAACAATGTAACAGACAAACAGACAAATTTTTTTAAAATCGTTGTTTTGAGTTCTATAGCATTGATAAATACCCCCGTAAATGTAACAGTTTTGCTAATTTGTTTTCCATGTACAGACACCGATCAGTTACGATTTTGTAATATGTATAGATTCAGGATATCTGGAAATACGTCTACTGTACTAAATACGAAAGATTAATACCCATTTTTACCATCGACCCCTAACTTTAAGGAAGCCTGCAAAGAAATTTACTATATCTACAAACTAAATGTCACCTAAAGTCTTAGTTGCCCCTTAAGAGCCGTGGGCTCGATATTTTGCCTTTTAGCGCTGACAGTTTTTATGTTGCATGTTTGTACGTATTTAATGCCGAATTATAATTGTTATTTTTGTAGCTGAATAATAAAATAATAACAATTTATTTAAATTGCCACATACATTGTGAGAGACGGGATTTTTTTTTTACGAAATATACGAGAATGCATACTGTGTTATTTTTGTGGAGTAGAAAAGAACACTACTTTGAATGTCCTGTCTGAATCCTGAACGTCTAAAATAACAGGTGTGAATATTAATTTATAAATTTACCCAATTCTACTTTTCCTTTTGTGCCCTCAAGCGACCAAACTAAGCAACTTTGTAAAATTTTATAGAATTATAAAATGAAATACATCACTTATTTTGTGTTTTCTTTTATTACGCCTTCTTACTGAATCTTAAGTTCTATCATTTATATAATAAATAACTGAAATTACGATTTATCAATAGAAAAATCTGACATTTACATTTAAATAGGTGCCTTTTAAGTAGGTAGCCACTAACTTACTGAAAATGTATTTAGGAAAGGGACTGATTTATGGAATCTCTTAGCTTAGGGAAAATCTAGTAAGGGAGAGTTTAGGGGTGCGTTGGTGAAAACGGTCGTAAGTTCCGTTTCAGATATTATGATGATGTAACGTATCAATACTTATAATATTCATATAAGTTTTTTTTTATTTCAAACAAGCCAAAAAATCTTCGATAAGTTTCACAAATTTATTAAACTGATGATGATGACAATTTTTTACATGGATTACATATAACGTCTAAACTTCTTTATATTATTTTGCAATTTCAACCAACCAGCATCGTATATATATACATTAACAATATTTTGTTGCACCAAGAGAACTTACTTGTTATAGAAAATACGAATTATGTGAAAAAGTTATACTAATTATAATTTTCAAATAAATAGGCACAAATTGAATTAGCATTGCTTCTTGTATGTATTTCATTATATAAAACACTACAATAAATTAATTCTTCATTTTATCGCTTCGTTCTAACTATATTTAATTATTTTTTTTCGGTGCTAATAATCCTTCGCGTGGCACAGTAAATGTAATTGTGGCTGTGTAAAATTTGCGCGTCAGTAATATTTAAATTTCGCCCCGCAAACTGAAGATGCCAATTACATATCTATATCCAAGTGAAATTTGATTAAAAAAAATAAAAAAATGCTATGACTAGGCCTACCTTGATATCAGCGACTGGTTTGTTGATTCAGTTTCGTCCATCTCCTCCTCTGATTCTAGAACAAATTTTTAAAAATGTTGTAATAAAAAGCGTCAACAGCCTATGTTTAAGGGTTTGTTATATCCACATTGTACTAACGTTAAAAAAGTTACGGCAACAATGTTGTTGCAACAAAGTTACCAAGTTATCTAAAGTAGACATAGTAACTGATCTCCAATGCCAAGTAGGTGTTGACATGACGCCAATACGCTGCAGTATTCATCGCGCTCGATACATATCATTAGCATAGCTTATAAAATTGAACATGACTTCCTGTTTTGCAAGAATATACAATAAAAATACTGCGCAGATTGTCTTGGGTCAAGAAAAATGATAAAAGCTTTAAAGTTTTTACAAGTAAAATTTTCATATATTTATATCGTCTTTCCTCAGCTATCACATTACAACATTGATGAATTACGCGCTACAGGACATTACACTTCTCCTCTGTCGTTGCAGTCTTGACAAACCGATCATGGTCATCAAACAGCTGCAGTGACCCGTTCCACTAGGCGCCTCCACTCCTCCCTAACTGCTGCTTTTTTTGCACATTCGTGTATGGAGATATCTACTGCCGCTCCGACCTGGTCGGACCACCTCATGGGTGATCTGCCTCGTGCCCTGGTGCCTTCACATTACACTAGTCAAGTTGTTTTACAAACATATATCCTGTCTTACTTACTAAGAGTAAGTGATTTCTAAAATAAATAACAAAGCACTCCCGCCCATATCAGTGGATGGTAGGTAAATATTACTGATTCCTAATCACGGTCCTGTCACACATGCACTTGCGTGATCTATGATCTTTTAGAAGTGAGCGCGCTCTCATGAAGCGCTTCCTATCTTTAAATAAAACAAGGAGTGTGTGAGATATCATAGAAATTTTTTATTTCGTTTTTTAAGACCTATTGATGCAGATGCCATTATGTATGGAGTATACCATCTCAGCCTATGATCGTCCACTACTGGACTTAGGCTTCCCCCACTGATCGCTCCATGGTGGGGGGGCAAGCGGGTTGGCGATCGCAGTATGTTCCACAGTACTAAGAAAAAACCATTCCGTCCCGTCCTCTGGTGGTCTTTACATCCAGACTCAAGACAAACAAATATTTGTCCTGTGTGGACTGAATTTGACCGATGGCATGGCTTATGTTGGCTTTAAGGACCGCTGTGGTTTGTGGCTTATTCGCATGCACCTGCGAGTTAAGAAAACCCCACAAGAAAATGTCTAATGCGTACAAATCGCACGATCTCAGTGGCCAGTTCACATCACCTCCACATGAGATGACCATGATCTCAAATCGCTTGTGTAGAATATCCAATGTGGCATGAGCTGTGTGGCACGCATCGCCGTCCTGTTGAAACCATGTCGTTGGTGTCCTGATCATCCAATTCAGGCCAAAAGAAGTTGGTAATCATTGATCTATAGCGCTCGCCGTTGACAGTGATGGCTTGGCCAACATCGTTTTCAAAGAAATATGGACCAATGACGCCGCCAGCCCAAAATCCACACCAAATAGTGACTTTTTCGGGATGCATTGGACGTTCTTGGATCTCATGTGGATTGGCATCATCCCAAATTCAACATTTTTGGTTGTTCACGTGCCCATTCATCCAGAAATCGCCCTCATCGCTGAAGATGATTTTTCGATGAAAATTAGGGTCAGTTGCCAAATGTTCCGGAGCCCATTCACTGAACACACATCGTTGTCTATGATCCTTTGTGAGCGACGCGAAATAGTCGATTTCGCCTGTGCCTAGTGTGATGTGATAGTGTAATGTGCCTAGGATTCTCCTGCACACTCTCACGGACAGCGGCGATGTTTTCGGCAGATCTTGCGTTTCGTCAACGTACGGCTGTTGGTCGATCGTTTACTGAACCAGTGGACTCAAATTTATCCACCACATTGCGAATAGTCCTCACAGTAGGACGATTATGGCGACCGTAAAATGGGCGAAGTGCGCGGCACGTTGCCCGAACAGGACGCCCATTTTGATAAAACAATATTATTGTTTGCACGTGTTGTTGAATGCTGTATCCGTCCATAGTGATTTAGCACAACGGACTGAATAAAGGACAACTAATTTGACAGATGTACCTTCAACAAGATGGCCGTTATCAACTGTCAAAGTTTGAATGTCCCTGTTTGAAGACCGTTTCTATACATTCGCATACGTTTATTTTAATAGAAGAAGGGGGCAAACGAGCAACGAGCAAAAGAGTGATCACCACCGCCCATGAACATCCGCAACACCAGAGGAACCGCAGATGCGTTGCCGGCCTTTTAGGAAGGACCCTAAGTCGTATTGGTTTGTAAATACCGCCGAGGACAAATCATTCCACAACGCGGCTGTTGAGAAAACCGAGTTGTAGTGGAATGCCAACCGTAAAGATGGTGTAGGTGGTATTTGGCATTCTGTCGACTTACGCGATGACGAAACTCAACGGCAGGAATTATTCCAAACAATTATTCGGAACTCCCCTAGAGGTAGAGAGCAAAAATGCAAAGAGAACTGACGTCCCTTCGCAAGGCCAGTGAGCCAAACCGATCTGTAAGAGCTCTAATCTAGCGACCTAATGAAGCAAATTGTAAAAATTTTAAAAGTTAATTTTTTCGTCAGCTTTGTATATTATAAACACGCAATCCCGTACAACCGAATTCTCCGGCCTAAGTAGAACCATAATCAGCCCATTTGATAACATTGATTGAAGATTAAGTTACACTGGAATTTCAAAATGTCTATTTTTATTTTTGTATTATCTTTGAACCATCATCATTATATATAGTAAACTAAAGTTTCATCCCAATCAACTAAAACAGTCATTTTATAGCATTTTTCTAAAAAAAAAAAAATGTTTGACATAACGCCTTAAATTAATACAACTTTTTATTTATGCACTGATTTAGATAAAACCAACACTAACTCTAGTGATTGAAGCTATTACAACACATTGGTGAAAACCACATCCAAATCGGTTAAGCCGTTTCGAGATGGAAAATGTTTTTGTGAAATCAAGCGTATGTAAAATAACAAGTCTTAATCCTTACGGCCTATTATGAATGTAATTCACAACTTCTAAGTTATTTAGCATTATTATTATATTTACTACATATGTACTAGCAACATAATCAAATAAAGAAGTATATAGCCAATGTTGCTCGCTGATAGAAAAGTTTTATATAGGTTTTCTAAAACTATTGAATTACGAAAAAAATTTAAAGATTTTTTGAAAAGATTTACAGCGATTTCAGGCTGATGCCGTACAAACACAAATAAAGAATCGAATCTTTTGTCTTAATAATGATATTTACTAGCAGCTGTGCCCGATCGATCCGACCCAAAAGAAGCCGAGCAAAGTATTCTAAATCCAATACGGCGGGCGTGGAAAGTGTAAACTAACATTTGTAAACTGATTAACAATCTTCAGACTTCAGAAGATAAACAAATATCATCGTAATCGATAATGCTGTTGCACTAAAATGATTCTATTAATGTATTGGGTTTAAATTAAACCAACCAAATGTGGTCATTTCTACATTTTTCTCTTTTCCGTTGCACGAATGTCCTGCTCGACCGGTGAAATACCAGGACCTCAAAGAAGACAGGCGTGAAGTAGAGGTATTCTGCGTTTCGTCTGATCTCACTCAGGTGCCGTATTTTACGCCTTCCCCTTTTCTAATAAGGAAAGGGTGTCTTTATTTCATCGTTTAATTTTAATATAAATTTTTTGTTAGGGTTACAGAATAATACATTTTATTTAATAATAATAATAAATAATAAATCCATTTATTTTCTCCCACATAGAACATATAAACTTATAACATAACAATATTATAATAAATAATAAATAAATTTAAATGTAATATATACAATAAATTGATACTTTGCTAAAAAAATTAAATTTAAAATTGTTAATGATAACATACCTTCGAATCTATCGATTACCTCAAGTTGAGTTGACTGTTCAAGTATAAATCCTTTTTTTTTGGGCATCCAATAAAAGTAAGCACACGCACTCATCAAGCATTTACAATTCTCATAATATGCTCTAGCATTAAACACACTCTTTGGACTCGGCTCTCTCTACGAGGTGACCACATTTTTACACTTTAGCATTTACACTCTACCTCTTAAAGACACTTCACAAAACCTCACAACTTGACGCGGCATCCCAGAACACCGCTAAAACTAGAATGCGGTGGTGTACTAGAGGTGGGACGTATATAATGGAACAGGTTTTGATACTAGGTTCCACTTAATACTTCTAAGTATGGAGTATCATGGGACCAAAGGAACGAGATTGGAGTATTTAGAAATATATTCTGAAAATATTTTGTATTATAGAGGTATTTTGTATTTTAGAAGTCTTTCGCAATTTGTAAGTATGTAATAACACATAAGAATATTATATGGTAGAAATATGTAATACTGGAATTTCATATTGCAAAAGACCCTTTGTATGCGTAAAACGGAATACTCACCAAACGAACGAGTATCGAGTATTTAGAAGTATATAATACTTTAGAAGTATTTCATACGTTACACGTATTTTGTACTCTTAAAGTATTCCGTACGTTATACGTCTTTTGTACTCTTAAAGTATTTCATACGTTATACGTATTTTGTACTCTTAAAGTATTTCGAATTTATAAGTATTTAATACTCTAAGAAGGAGTAATACGCATTGCGTTTTCATATTCGAAGAATCATTGTATGCGATAAGAGTAGTTTTAGGAAGAAGAGTGCAAATCGAAAACTGATTTTATTTCTATATTACGGTAAGAAATTTAAAATTAAATAAGGAAAAACGTATGTTTTACAAATTAATTTTAATTTGTAAAACATAAGTTTTTCCTTATATTATTACGGTTAGAAATTAAGATCGTCCAAAAAAAAAATAGTTTTATATTTGTTTTTGGTTTTGTAGAATTTGTGTTTTTTTACGCTTTCATATCGTTCGACGGACAAGTATGTGAATCGAAAGCTGACTTTATTTGACAGGCATTAAGATCGATTCGATCGAATCATATTCAACTTGTCGTAGTCGAGCAAGAGGTGAGTGAGACTAATATATTTATGTGCGAGTGAGATCGAGGCCAGCACCGAACAAAAATCGGCTTAAGAATTACGATCGGTCTCGATTTTAAAAAATATTTATTTTGACATTTAATAATAATAAGTGAGAGCGTGATTCAACAACCGTATGGTAAGCGCATAGATGCGCTTACCATACGGTTCGTCGATCTAAAATCGACCGTAAACGTTAAAAGATAAGACAATATTTCGTATTGTTGTGTGTATCAAGGTTTTGAATTTAATACAGGTATTGCATTTCGTTTGACTGCGACTGATATTATATTGTTTACAACGATTTATAATATACATGGTACATGCGTTTTCAAATTATATGTACAATAATTAAAAAATATCGTGGTCGTCTAAAATAATTGAAATTTGAGTGTGTATAATGTTTGAATATCGTAAGGAGTCGTATATACCTGAGATTAAGTGTAATTTTTAAATTGATTACATACTTTATATAATTGATATATTTATATATATTATGTACTGATATATTATAGTTATTGAGTGTTTTTTTGCAAATCGATCAAAAGATCAAATCGATACTCCTAAATACTTCTAGGAACTAGTATTTGGAACGCGTATTTACAAATATTCATACTCGAAACGAAACGGAACTAAGTACGTTTTTATTTATTATTATTATTATTATTTACCTAGTTTATCCCATCTCTATGGTGTACTCGAGATGGAATGTATATACTGGAACAGGTTTTGATACTAGGTTTCACTCAATACGTGTAAGTATCGAGTATCATGAGACCAAAGGAAGGTGTATCGAGTATTTAGAAGTATTTAATTTTCCATAATAATCTTACTCTTGAAATATTTTCTGTTCTGGAAATATTTCGTATTGTAAAAGTATTTTGTATTATAGAAGTGATGAAGTCTTTTGCAGTTTGTAAAAGTATGTAAAAATGCATAAGAATATTATGGGGTAGAAGTACGTAATATTTGAATTTCATATTGCGACAGATCCGTTGTATGCGTAAGACGGAGTACTCACCAAACGAACGAGTATCGAGTATTTAGAAGTATATTATATATATCTCTATAAGTATTTCGAACGCTATAATTATTTTGTACTCTATAAGTATTTCGTACTCTATAAGTATTTTGTACTCTATAACCATTTTGTACTTTATACGTATTTAATACTCTATAAGTATTTTGTATCCCAAATACTAATTACTTCTAGAAACTAATATTTGGAACGCGTATTTACAAATAATCGTACTCGAAATACTAAGTACGCAATTTACCTAGTGTATCCCATCTCTAGTGTACCGAGCTTTCGACAAAAACCAAGCTTTGAAATATTGATCTACTAAGAAGGGACATGCGCTCTTTCTTTTTATTTTATATATATGCAATAAATCTCTGTAAATCCCTGTAAATCCGTTACCACTAGACTTTGCGTATCGCAATTTTTTAAAGAAGACTTACGTTTCGTAATAATGTGTATCGTTTGAAAAGTTAATGCTTTTAATGATTTTAAAAATATTTGTGGTTATTTGTTTGCCCCATTGAATCGCTGATACGTGAAGTCTGTTAGGATTTTTTGAAGCAAGTTTTAAAAATCAAAAGCTTTTACGATTGTTATTGATGACCGTCGAATATAAATGTCAAAGACACCAGAGCAAGCGAATGGTGTGTTACCGTCTTTAAAGGTAGAAGTAAAATCAAATAAAATCAAGAATATCCCAAAACGATGTATTTTTTGTCTCACCTGTATGAATTACAATCGCTTCGGTGTTATTCGGCATCAACGATATCTTTTCTTCGCCGTATGTCGTCGTATCGATCTAATAAAAGTAAATAAAAAGAAGTTAATAAACAATATAATTCAAACTATAAGGTTGAATAAGGTTTTCAAATTTGCATAAGTTTTACAGCTATCAAGTTGCTATGGAAAAAATAGGAAAGTAATATAATAACTGCAAATGAAAGTCGATAATGGAAGAGAATGCCCATCGATTCTATCCCAATCTTTGTCACAATTACATACAATATAAACTTTATAGGTTTAAAGCAAAAGAATATATTTTGTTTAAATTCAACTGCGCAAACTGGGATGGGGTGGTTGGTACACCTGGTGGGTGGGGTGGGCGTTGTTTTCGGGATGATGGGTGTCGTTGGGTACAGCGTCAGGGGTAGGCGGGAGGGTGGCGGGAGGCCCCCTACCCTGTCGGGAGTCAGCCGTATCGATTTATTACCTCCACAAACATTTTGCGCATTGCGGCATTTGGATTATTTATAATATTATTCTTCCTTTAACGTTGGTAAGATTTTTAATTGATGATAAAGTAATATAGTAGTATAATGCGTAACATTGCGAATATTACGCATTATACACATACTGCAAGTCGCTTTTTAGCATAAGCCTAAAGCTATATAATTTGCGCCATTATTGGAGAATCGAGTCTTGTTACTTAATATATAGTCACTTAATAAAATCATTAAATCGAAACGTTCGTTAAAAACATTCGTGGTGTAGCGTCCTAAAGTGGAGTGAGATGTAGGAAACAAAGGATAATTAATCATTTATATCTTCATTTTTATAACGTAAAACAAAATATTATCTAATCTTGTAACCCACCGGCCATGATATTTGTAAATATATAAAATAACAAAAAAAAAGAAAAAAAGAATACCGGTCAAGATGAAAATTTACTAATATTTTATAAGCTACGTAATCCGGTAAGGTCAATAAACATGAAAGTTTATGATAGAAAATTTACATTACTTTTTCTTCTTTAGACCTTCTCTAGACCTTTAATCATAGTCACAAAGTCAAAATAAATTTAATATCCAAAATTCAAGCGCTTAAGTGAAAAATAATATAAACATTCTAAAACAAAGAGTAGAAAATAGAAAATCAAAATAAAATTTGAACACACTTGTGCAAACCCCAACACAAAGATTAAAAAAACAATTAATTGTCATTATTATAAGACTTACCCAATCGAGTTTCTTTCTATGTCAGGAAAAGAAGTCGAGTTTCTTCCATTTGTTCGCAGATATCCAGCACATCTCGTCTAAGCAATAATCTTTTGTTAATAAAATTAGCTTAGGCCTTAGTCTAGTCTAATCTAGTGTAGTCTAGTGCTCATCTCAGAGTCTGGGAGGCGAGTGCAGTGGGGAGAATGCGTCTATCGCTAGAGTGCGGGGAACCGACGCGCAGTTATTGATTTACTGCACTCAATGTCTGTCCTATACAGTAATATATGACTAAATTGCGTCGTACATTTAGGGTTCAACCCTTCCTATCTTAGTCTACTTCGAATTTGTGATTTAAAAGTTTATTATTAGAGGTGTAAATTAGATGCTGATTTATTTTGGACAGATACTTTCATGATTGTTTGATTTCATTAGATTTTATTGTTGGAAGAGATACGTAGCTTCAATAATTTTTACATAAATGAAGTAACTAGACCAAGAGCCATGACGTACTACGCCGACGTACGCATTTCTTTTTCTTATAAAGGTTAGATTAGGTAAGAATGCTAACGGCTAAGTTACTTCTACTTCAAGCCTGTCTTCTGTGAGGAACTGTTCTGCGTTTAGACTGATGAGTGACGTGTTTAAGGCCCAATTCTAGACTCTTCTCCTTCCCATCCTCTCCTTGATACAAAAAGAATGGAAAGGAAAAGAGGATGAGACGGGAGAGGTGTGCCCGGACCGCGTCAAATGGTAATTCGTAATCTCTGCCTACCCCTCTGGATTACGAACGTGAACTATGTTTTTGTTATATTGCTATATGTTATTGATTTAAATATATTCAAGAATGAATTGTAATAGGACTGAGACCCGAGTCCGGACCGCCGATTGTCAAAACTCGACCAAATGTTGTCAATAATATTTTCATATAACTAGGCGATATTTTAAAATGATTGCAAATGCTGAATTGCTCAATAAAGGACTATCGTGATCTACAGGATTACTAAGCATGAATTGTAGCCATATTCAGGTCAGCGCAGCGTAGGTAAGTCACCCACGAGCCGCACCGATGATCTGGTCAAGATTGCACGAGTCCACTGGTTGAGGACGGCATCTCTTGTCACCCTCATCCATAAGACTCGCATACCCGATCTCTGTCATGATTTATGAAGGAGGCGTACGTCCAAAAACTTCTGAGGATTAGTGGCGGATCCAGGAGGCGGATGTTATCAGAATGAACAGAAAATTAAGCTTTCGATATTTTTGTTTTTTGTTATAAAATTTGCTAATATTTTAAAGTATTAAATATCAAAATTGTAAGTAGTACTCAATTTACGTAATCAATAAGTCTGACTGACTACCGCCGACCGGACATGACATATATGACACTCCGGAGAACAATACAAATAGAATGACAAGTCAAAAACAATCAATTATTATAGTATTTATTAAAGTAGTCCATCCGTACTCATTAGACATTTTTTATTATTATTTAGGTGATTCATCTATCAAACGTTCGTTAAATTAAATGTATGAGTTAAATTAAATGTATACTTTCACATGTATGTAGTTTGCGTTGACACATCTATTAAATCTGATAGAAACCCAAACAGCCGAAATTAGGGCTTAAATTTGAGAATTTCAACTGGTTCAACCGTTGAACATTCTGTTTAAAAAGGCGCAATTGACTAACCTTCCAAGCCTAATATAAATTCACTTTTAAAAATATATAACAATTTATAATAACAACATTGTAATACACATAACACAACATATATATAACATTATAATTACAATTTAACTTGAGGCATCAACAACAACGTCCCAATTTAAACAACACAAATAGATATAGTTAAAATACAGATTCCCTAGTTTTGTATGTTATTTATAGTATTTCAGCCAATTACTTTTTAGTTGCTGATTTTCTTTGTATTTTTATTTTTCATTTTGTAATATGTTCAACGATTTATCATTTATTAGAAAAACAATATAAATCCCATCACACAAATGCAGTTTCAATATTACATTACGGACAAACATTTAAATCAGTTTTAAGCTATGAACAATAATGGTCAACTAATTAGAAACAACAACAAAAAAGTATAAAAAACAATATTTTTTAAGTATTAGTAATTAGTATTGTTATTTAAGAAATAGCTACTATCCACAACCTATCACTACCATCATTATTAATATTTAGTGGCGTATCTCTTATTTTCAATAACAGCACTGCAACGACGTGGCATTGATTCAATCAATTTCATACATTTTTCTAGGGGGATTGAATTCCATGCTTCAACAAATGCTTCATATAGTTCGTTTTGACTGGTGTTACGTTTGTTTGAGACTTTCTTTTTAACAGTATACCAAAGATTTTCTATCGGGATTTTCTATCTATAATCTTAAATCCGGACTATTTGCTGGACTGTCTAAATATACGCTACGGATATATACTGTTCGCTAAAGAAACATTTGACGCTATTGGCCGTGTGTCATTATCATGCTGAAAGATCCAGGTTACAAGCAAATGATCGTCCAATAGGAAATCATTGTGTGCTCTAAGATATTTTTGTATTGCCATTGATCCATTGTACCTTCAACCTTCCAAACGGATTCAACTCCACACCCGGGAAAACACCCCCAAACTTCAATGTTACCGCCACCGTGCTTGACTATACTCTTTGTGTATTTATAACTAAAAGCATGGTTTACAGGACGTCTAACATAGCGCTTTCTATCGGAATTTACCATATAGATTTTCGTTTCATCTGAAAATAACACTTTTTCCATTCTCGTACCGTCCAATTAACATATTTTTTAGCGAATAATAATCGCATCTCTCGGTGTTGCTTGGTAAGAAGCGGTACCTTTCGAGAGATTCTTCCAAACAATTTAGCTTCCACTAACATAGCGTATCAGTCTTGACGAGATGTTTCTCGGGTCATCAGGCGTAAAAACGTCATTTTTAATCTGGTTGGAGCCTTTACTTGGGTCTTTTTTAGAAACACGAACGATTAGCTTATCTTCTCTGGGAGAGGTTTTTCTTGGCCGAGCCTTTCTAACCACATTTTCAACAGTTCTATGTGTTTTATAATGATCAGTTGCATTAAAAACTTTATTAACAGAACAATTTAAATGATCAGCTATACGTATGCCCACTTATGATCTATATGTAAATTAACAATTATTTGAAATTTAATTGTTAAAATTAAAGAAATGTTATTCTCCAATTTCAAAAAAGAACGAGCTATGGATGCTTTTTTATAATGTTTCTAATTAGGCGACCGCCAAGCGACAAGTAACAGAAAATAAACTCCTACATGTGTAAGACTCATTTTGTAATTAAAAGTATTGTAAAAGTATGCATTTAATGAGTTTTTTTTTATTTGAGTGGCTATATTATTACATGATTATTAATTATTGAATGTGTATATTTTTTACGAACATTTGTACGTTGAAGTTATACTTTCTTTATTCAGGAGAAGTGTTTCTAATTATAAGACCACCGCTGTATATACATATACATACAGCGGTGGTTATATATATATATATATATATATA
>DWLR01002914.1:0-14452 GCA_018246295.1 Papilio alexanor hazarajatica | reverse complement strand
TGAAAATAAACATTCTTTATTTTTAGTGCAAAAACAATCATATCCTAAGCCTAGTATCGACGGGAAATGATAGATAATAATATTTCTTAGATAATTTTGGCGAATACCAATATTTCGATATTTGTCGCAGTTGGCTTAAAATCTGAACCACTTTCATTCTCTTGTTTCTAAGTACTCTCGTCAAAGAAATACTTAAAATGTGTAATGCTTTCAAAGGCATTAGAATCCATATTGAACATTGCAACAAGTATCAAAACCTATTTCTCAAATTGCTTTAAACATAATAGATATCTACTATCTAGATATCAACTTAAATTGTAACAGGATTTTTCTACGGTTAAACTAGTCTGATATTATAATGCGAATTGAATCAGATGCTACCAACATTATATAAAGAGAAGAGTTATCATTTAAATGATGATAATAGTCACCGACAGTATGCTGATTATGAACTTGTTCACTTAAAGGAAGATCAAAATATTCATTGTTTAAATGTGTTTCTAACCAAAATATATACATTCGCAAACAGTCCGAATGGAAAGGATAACGATAAAATGGACTTACCCGACCTCTGAGGTCGGCCTTGGGATTGGGTAAGCGAATTATTCTTTAAGCCAGGCTCAAGGCTTAAGGTATTCACGATGCTAAAGATCTCTTTTTGGCAAAAGATTGCTGTGAAAATAAAAACGAAAATATGTGTTTTATTTTAGTACCGTATGCACCTACGTTTTATAAATGCTTATTAAGTTCCACTTAATGTTCTATAATCATGTATTTATTTACGATATATTTACAAATCGTGTTTCTTTATAGGCTTCGGTGACATCTTAGCGGTGAGGGTTCCATTTGTAATGTCATGGTTCTTTACTTCGTTTCATAATAACAGTAGTTAAAATATACAAGTGTTTTGACATGTTTTTATATTATCTTGGCCTTAAAATATACATGTCATTCGTATACTTATACATATCAGTCAATGTAACGGAAATTTTCGATGTAATTCTCGCCAACTTCAAGATGTCTAAATCAATTTAAAAATTTGCACACTTGGTGACGTAAATTTAACTTCTATTGTTATATAGTTAGGATAAAACATTTTTAGGATTTCACATAAACTGACATAACAGTTGACATCTTTTAACTGATTTAAAAAACAGCGGTTTTCAATTCGGTTTCTTAATGTTTGCTAGCGATTTGTCATTTACGAACTGACTTCAAAAAAAAAAAAATCTTTTGTTGTAAAGGGGAATTCGCAAGTGGGTACCATTTAATTTTAAACTTCATTGGTCCTTGGTTTCCGAAGATATATCAAAAATTGACATATTGGTAGATTTAAGACAAGCCTTGGTTGGGTCTTATGGATTTGAAACGATACGTAGCGTGGCTATAAATGATTATAAATAAAACCGTTGCCCGCATTTCCCGCGGTTTCACATGCTTTCGTTTCTTACCTTCCTAGATATTTTTTTGTAGTTTAATTTCGCTTATATAAATTTCGATAATAGATGATACGTGTCTAAAAGTTGTTAGGTATGGCTTTATTTTTGTTAAAAAACGTTAAAAGATGTAACAAAGTTCGACAAGAAAGACAATCCGGACACAGCTTTTAAAAATGCAACGAGAGAAACGATAAAAATATTTGTTCACTTCCATTGCCTTGCTCATTGAATACATTAAATGGGTACATAATAAAAACTTTAGTTTGACGACGTTTTATGTTCAACAGCACAATCTGACCCAGTTCGTAACGACTGGAGCATCGCTCCATGCCGCTAGTTGCTACGCGACGTTGAAATGGTTACGGTGGAATTTTTAAACGAACTCGTGCAAAGAAAGTGATCTTTTACTATTTTACTTGCATGTCCAGTAGCTATGTATGATTATACATTTATTATTTATTAAAAAAATTGGAATATTTTAATACACAATTTTTAAATTACGATTTAATAAAATGTTTCGCTGATGAGTGGATTTGATAAACGAAAGTTCCTATGTTCGTCTACTATCAGGAGCAATATACTAAGCAACTTAAGTTTAAGAAATACTTTTTCCTTTTTTTTATTTTATTTGCTAAGAATACATTTATTGTTTGGTAAATTGATTTAATCGGGGACTAACATAGCAGCGATTGTATGCAGGGGATTGAAGTGATTTTCATCCCGATGTCGAAGTTTCTGGCGAATGTTTATAATCAAAAAAGAAAGGGTAATTACGTTAACATCTTATATTTCTATCATAAGATCAACGAGTTTACTATGCGTTTGAGTTGAGTAAGCTATAAAAGTAAAGCGAAAGGTCTAACCTTCCTAGGCCCGAAAGTTGTCTTTATGATCTTCCATCTCTCTGTTACTCAATTTCAAATCAAGGATACGAATGACAACAACGCTGCTGATTTAATATTAGCGTCTCTTGATATTTGCACGAAAACTATCTAACCAACTTAACTGTTTCGCTGAGGGATAGTAGATCATAACTCTAATTCTGTGCTTTGTTCCAAAACATTTGAAAGGATGGTATCATATCAAGAAGAATCACGTAATTTCTCACTTTTGTACAACGTACTCGTACATACCGTTTACGCATATGCAATTGAAGGTGTCTTATTAAAGTGGTCCCTCCCGTACTCTGAGCACGTTTGACAATTAATTCGAGTTGAGACCGGCCGGTTCATTAGAGCACAATTGCTATGTACTGCCATTCAGTGAATTATTAATTGATGCATATTTCTTATTCGCTACAATATATTTTGCACGTTAATAAGCCTCGGTTCCCGATTTGTTTGCAGAGAAAACCTTGTGTTAGAAATGCTATTTTCCTTAAGCCTAGGAAGAAAATTGTATTGACTTTTCAATGCGAAAATATTTCTTGCCTTATATTTTCATTAGTTTTTGTGCCAGGAATAATATATGTATTTATTTTAGATTTTATATTATTACATATGTAATATGCTAACTTTGTCAACTTGGGAACACTATGGGAGATGCCGCACGGTAAACACGCAAATTTTCACAAAAAAATAAACTTCAACGCAGAGCGAAGCTCGGTCTACAATTAGTTAATTATTGCCGAATTCAATTAAGTTTATTGAGTATACTTAATTAAGCAACATCAAACCAATTTCGGTGTTAAAGAAAGACCGTGGCATAAATTATTCTAGTACTAATATTGCTTAGTAATTTATTTTTGATTCTACGTTTGTACTGTGAATTCTACGATGAAATTATTTCCCTTATACTATGAAAGTTTATTGGCAATGTTCGCTCGAAACAGCCCGGTCGATGCAGATGAAAACAAATATTATGCCGCATATGATTATTGCAACTCAACTCATCATTTGTTCGATAATTGACGGGTATTTATGTAGAAATGTACAATCGAGTTGCACGCTGTCGAAGAAAATTAAGGGAACGAGTAAAGTAAAAAAAAGTTCGTATGAAATACGACATAGTGTGAAATAAAAGATTTTTTGCGTTACACTCTGAATGTGAAAAGCGGAGTATACAATGCAATGAGCTATTAAGCTTAAGCACGAAGTTTCGTCAAGAGGGCCTCAGGTTACATCATGGAGTGTCCGCCCATGCGACCTATAGCTTGACCTTCACTACATTTAAAGAAATTTAGGTTAAACCGTTATAAAAAATTTCCACCTCAAGTATGTGGGAACTTTAAATGCCTTCCTGAGGCAAATAAGGACAAATAAGTCATAAAAAACTAACTTGCATCAAAAAGAAATCTACGATAAAAAAAACTGAGTCTTACTCGATGTTCAGTACCTGAAAGCCTTATATAATAAATCTGCAGTGGATGCTGCTACAAAGAAGCTATAACAGTTAAGAAATAATTAGTTGCCTATTCCGTCAACCGAAAAAACGAGACAATGAAATTATTCTATAACTATGAATTTATAACGATATAGTAACAAAACGTGGTCATTATTAGTCCACAGAATAAATTTCTATCATTTTGCGTTTACTAAAAATTAAAATTTTATTAGTATTTTGAACGTAAAAGCACATCGGAGAGAATACATAAAAGTTACAATTCCCTAGACAAATTAAAGTAGTAAAATAAAGATCCAATAAGCTTAAAGGCATTTTCCTTGGTCAATATTTAAGTCGATATAAAAAAAATTAAATGATACTTTTAGTTTTCGAATATATTTTTTAATAATTCTAATAGTTTAACAAAGTGAAATTAATGAAAATGTTGCCATTCTATCTCATTGAAAAATTACTAACTGTCACAAGTTCTTCAAGCGTGCCTGCAACGTTTCCCATCGTCTAAATGATCTGTCTATGTAGAATCTTATTGTTCCGAGCGAGTTTGAGAGGCTGTCCCGAATATTGTCATAATGGGCCCCACCGCCTCGGGACAATGAGTTCCGTTTAATTAATGGCTGAGACCACGAAATGTCGCCGTCTCGTGACGGCAACCTGATACTAGCATAGAAACGGCAACGGAGAGAGTTACATAAATATATATTTTTTTTAATTCCAATATGACATGGTACAGTCAATATCAGCAAATATAAATTTGTCAATGTAATATAATTGTATTAAATATATAATAAATCATTTCATTTTCAAGTTGTTAATGTTTTTGGTTTTTGAAAGATCGAGGGCAAAATATCACGGGGTCGATCATCTACCCGCTAGTCTGATCAAATTGAATGAATACTGGGAGTCTAAATTCCAACTGCCCTGAGAAAAACAGAGGACAGAGCGGTGTTTAGATAGTTCTCGATAAATCAGTGAAGGCACTTCAGGATGAGTACGACCTTCAGCAATGAAGCGCGCGAAGAAGAAGAATATTTTTGTACTAATGACGTTATTACTTGTTGTCATCCTAACTAAACTAATTCTAAAGAAAACTATGAAATAATAATAAACATAATTGTTATGTTAATCAAATCGACTCCAACTTCTACTAATTTATTACACAAGATATCAGATTGCTTCAATATCATTAGTGTGGTGTAAAACAAATATCAATATATTTAGTTCCACCGCCTATTTATTTAGTATTTAGTTCTTCATGTTACTATTACAATCAAATTATAAGAATAGCGCCTCCACGCTTTCCCTGTTCCGTACTCATCCGGTTCAACACTTACATATAGCGTTAAATTAAGATAAAACTAAAACAATAATCCTTTTCATTGTGTCTACAGTTCTTTATTTCATGTAATGTGAATAGAACAGGCAGTGTCTACATTTTTCTTCCAACCAAATAACAAACTCTTTACTCTCATTTGTTTTCTCTTGAACAAAAAGTCATTCGTATGTTCATCTATAATTCTTATTTCTTTCAACTCATGGCAAAGAAAATGTAACTACATTCCTCCGTTATTTAGCGGTATATTAGAATTTAATAGGTGTATAAAAATAGAAGCCTGTAAACCACTGTTACAAACTAGACTAAGATTCGTGTCGATTAGTTATAAATATAAACAACTCATTTCATCACAAGAGACTGCAGACATTGCAGTAGAAATCAACTCAGAAGCGCTTGAAACTGTAATGAAACCTTTTGATTCTGTATTTACCTGCCCTCGCTGCGGCTTCTTAATAAAGCAAAGGTGTTTAATTGGCTGACAAACTGCTCGCGAAGTAATTACGTCTGTGCTGGCAACGGTTCAAACAACGCGTCAACCGAGTCGGTAATAGGGATGGGACACGATAAACATGTTAAAAGATAATTATACATTGATGAGGTACTGTTAGTCACAGACTATTTACAAACTCTTAGTTAAAGGTTAAAAGGCATAAAATTAAGCGGCTTCTCTCGTATCTTAATTATATAAGTGAAATCTCTCACTGATTACAGCACAATACTCTCACATTATAACACGCTGTATCCACTATACAGGGCTACTTTATAATATTCACTAAATATCTCTAAACATGTTATCATGATGCTTGTCAGGAGTTGAAGTCCATCGCATCCTTTTGTCCTGGGTTTACTGATATAGACTATAGTGTCGTCCATAGTCAGTGAGGCAAATATTTCATTCATTCGTTGTGCTGATTTGTCCATACATTCCCGGTGAGTCGGAAATGTGGACGACAATGCTGACATTGGCGTAATGCTGTAGCATTAACAGTCTTAGGGCATGCCATAAACGAGTTGCTTGTTTTCCAAATCCATAATTCATTTTATACGACGAAGGAGGGTAATTGAAATCAAATTAATTGCACGGATTTTGTCGTGTTTAATTATTATTTTAATTTCCGACGTTTTGAACGCTATGACCATGGATTCTGTACTCATGGTCAAGACAGGGAGAACTGAGGTATCTGGGGTTCCAATTTCAAAGTTACTGACGAAATACCGTTCTTTTTTCTTTTATTTTATTTTGTGACTGGCCAACAGTGAACATAAAATATACTTTTGTATAAAATTTACCCAATTTATTCTGTTATATACACCTATAACATTTTATACTTACAAAATCAATCATTAAAAGTAATACACGTTGCTGCTATAAATAAAATAAAAAGTTATAATAATGTCGGTATTAAGAATCAAAATTATTAAGTATATGATTTTTAAAAACTGTTTGACC
Source organism: Papilio alexanor hazarajatica (assembly GCA_018246295.1). NCBI lineage: Eukaryota > Metazoa > Arthropoda > Insecta > Lepidoptera > Papilionidae > Papilio > Papilio alexanor. Next base: position 7,887 of record DWLR01002914.1, on the reverse strand, counting down.
GTTCTTTTTAATCATTATTTTTGTTCCGATCTAGGCTCACAGTATCTTGAGACCTTGCAGTTGTATGCTTGGATTGGGATTTAATTTTATCAATTACGGGATCCCAAGCAGGGGTAGCACCCAGCCATCTTCTCTAATCCCCCGACCTGTGGCGTGAAAGGCAAGTGTCTTATAATCATGCAGTCTGACATTTTTTTTTAATTAACTTTTACTTGTTTCCCTTTTCATATATTGTTTCCATTGTGATTTTGCTAGAATGTACATCACTAGCACTATAATATTCGCGTACCATCAAGTGTCAAAGAACAGCTTCATAGAGCGGCTGTCGCGTGCGGTTAGCTATCGCGCGGTGCTGTAAGCAATTGCCTTCATTGTTCGTGCTTTGGCGCGTGATGAGCTCGCCTTCTACTTCGATTAGTTCTACAACGAACCGGAATCTTTACTTGATTGCACTTTTAAATTGCTACTTAATTTTCCTGAGTTTATTTTCATCTAAATTATAGTTGTTATTTTCTGTCTCGACAGGTTTGTTTGCATGTTAAATTTCGGTAAAACTTTCTTAGCTTAATTATCTTGCCTACGTAGCGGTTTGTTAATTTTGGTAGCTGTTAATTCTTTTATCCTAAAAGTGTTATGGTACCTTCATCACGAATTCGTAATCAATCAATTGTCGCTTAAATGTCGTATGAATCTATACTAAAAAGAGATATTTTTTTTTATTGTTTGTTCCAAGTTAACTAAAAACCCACCGACTCGATTTTAAAAACCGATAGAAAGCTCTTCTATCAGAATTAACAACATTAACAAAATGATTAATGGATAACAAAATTTACATCTTTTGCACATTTCCTCTACTTTTTTAAATAACGTTTTTATTCATTTTAAAGTTTTAAACGCACGTTATACTTGTAAAGGCGTATAAAACTATACAATTATTTACCAGTTGTAGATTTATTTGAAAATAATAATCTAATCGCTATAATTAAGCAGAACGATTGCGGAATGCGCAGACATTATCGGCTCGAATTAACACTTCAATTAAACTTTAAAGTTACCCCACACCGAGGAGCAAGCCGAGCGCCTCGAGAGTGATCGGAATTGTTGAATATTAATCGCGAACTAAATATTTATCATAAAGTTTGATAATGCTTGAGACGAGAGCGACTCTTCATCACAATAGATTTGCTCTCAATCTTTAATAGAGATAATTATTTGACATGGACCATCGTATTACGAGCTGTCATAAAGAAATTTAAATTTCTTCTGTAATAGCCGAGTAATCAAGCTCATAACATTTTTTTTTGCCATGCTAAAAATAAAAATATGGTAACTGATCATCGTTATCCATCCACCATATCAGAGGAACTATAAATGCGTTGCAGACTTAAAGGAATAATACGCTATTTTCTTGTAAAATACTAAGTCGTATCAAATGTTCACATCATTGCATTTTTTTAATACAACATATGCCTATTACAACACGTCTTTGAAATAATGTCGTGAACACAAATTATGGTAAGAATAAAGGATGGTGTATTGTGCTAACAAGCTAATATGGGTAAGATTAGTGGGCAGGCGTGGTCGTAAAGACGAGGGATGGCGGCGGGGCCCTATGACGTCGTATATCATGAATATGACTTATTGTTATGATACCCGCTCGCTACAAAGGTGTGTTTGTTTCTATACTGTTACATGTTAGAATGGACACGTGTTATATGTTATTAGAATCGACATTTGTAATTTAGTTTAAAAAAAATTAACCCACTTACATTAGCTTCAGTGGTATATATCTTACGAATTCATCTGAACATTATTTTCCTCTACTTCAAAACTTAAAATTAAATTAAGAGTATTTTTGACGGGAGAGTGTGGATAGGAAAAGGAAATACACTCGTTTATGTTTCTTGTTGGAGATGCTTATGGTTAGCAGTCACTTAATGTTGGGTGAACCGCATGCTCACTTGCCACCTTCTTTCATCACCACCACCACCACCACCACCACCACCACCTCAGCCTATGATCGTCCACTGCTGGACTTAGGGCTTTGATCGTATCATTGAGGGGAAAAGTGCCATAATCGCCACGCTTGGCAGGCGGGTTGGCGATCGCAGTATGTTCCATTGTACTAAGAAAAGGACGCTGCTGCCCGTCCTCCGGTGGTCTTTACATCCAGACTCAAGATAAACAGACATGTTCATGCACACAGATGTTTGTCTTGGGTGGGAATCGAACCCACGTCCTGCGGCGCGAAAGGTAAGTGTGTCTTGCCACTGCGCCAACCGGTCAGTCATATATAAAATAAATATATAAAATAAAATAAAATAAAATAAAACCTATTAAATACTATGTAATGCAAGAAAAAGAAAAAAATACCGCGACCTCGTCAGCATTCTGTAAAATCGTTGTATTGCTCTCTATTTGACCCGTTCATGCAATAGGTGTCGCTTAGGATCTATAATCCATCACTGTTCTTACTAAGTTTTATGTTAATAACCTTGACCTAATGAATTTTATGCGCGTTACTTTTAACTACAAAATAACAAGGCAAAATAAAAAAAAACGTTAGGTAATCATATATGTTAGATTGCTATAATAGTTGTTGTTTCTTACTCAAATTAATATCAGTGATGGATGATTTATTTTAAAGAGTGCATTTTTATAATACGTTGTTGTATTAATTCCGTTTCTCACACTCAATTATGGCGAAGGCTCTCGTTATGTAATTGCGATAACAGACAGACTTGAAGTAGTCTCAGATCGATAAAGGAAAGAAGTAACGAGTTGTATAAAATAGCTTAAATGAAAGTAAACTACTATACGAAATCTATATTTTTACAGCGAAACACAGTTTAATTCCTCTTAAGATCCTTATACATAGTAGCGTTTGAAATATTGACATTGTACGAATCAGTGAAACGAAAAATACAATCAAGAAGTTTCCGAGCCTATGTTTTGTATTGGATTGTTTGTCTCGTATCATTGTATATTAATAGGAGACGCGGATGCTTGAAGGGGCGGAGTTATTAGTTTACAAGTGTATCAAACGCCCTCATTGTTTATTGACTTGATACTCGCGGGAGTACGATATTACTTTCCAACTCTTTCGGAAGTTTGCCCTCTTTGTTGACATCTGCCGTTCGATTATTGGAATGTCTGGAATGGATGCCGTTTCATAAACTTCTGTAATAATATTAATCTAACAATATTCCCAGACGACTCTTAATAATTTTCAAATATTTTCACATAATTGACTTGTGTTTAGGACGAATTTAATTGCAATATATCTTAAAAGAGCATTGTAATATATGTAAAGGATATGTTTTCGTAATCTTTTGCAACAAGTGTGTCAGTATATAAGTAGTAAGCCGGGAATATTATATATATATATATATTGTCTCATAATACTTGTAGTAGAAAGTAATACTCATACTCATACACACACACACACACACACACACACACACACAAACGCGCGCGTGTGTGTGTGTGTGTATTTATAAGAGTAATTTTTAAGATTAATTGAAATGTATTATTAAAAGTTACAAACACTGTTGTTTGTAGTTCTTAGTTATTTTATGTATATTTAATTTTGAAAAATCCAAGTCATCGTTTAAGTAAATGTTCCTTGTTGAAATTTCAACAACGTTTGGTTTGGTTTATAATGACCTCTGCAAGTCAGGTGTCAGTTTACAATCAATTACGAATAATTATCAACCTGTCAAGTTGATACGAGCTGCTGTGAAGCTTGAATTTAAAACCATTTCGTATGTTTGCTGTTACATGTAACTAAATTTTAAGGTTTAATTTTTGCTATATGTTTGTTATTCAACATTATTTATAAATGTATACTAATAAAAAATAGCAGTCACCCCTTTACAGGCATCTTAATCCTTACAGGCAGAATAAGACAAAGTTCCATCTTCGAATTCATCGCATTTATTAAGCGATCGCGGAACCAGTTACTCACCCCGGTGTTTGTCTTATCTTTTATTTAAAACGCGCTTGTTTGGATTTAAATAAGAAGCGTTAGAGGTTTCAATGTATTTAATATAAATGGTAGATAAATAAAAATATAAGCGACGATGTATACAATGCGTAATTAAAAAGAAACGTAGGCGACAGTCGTGAGGTGCATGGTGTCTTATCGGCACGGTTTTAATTTGAGGCCGGCACGAGACACGCGAGCCGATCACGCAAACAAACGCATTGCCCTATGTTCGAACGGTCCTTTTATTTTTTAAATATATTTCTTTTTTTATAATATCACGATCGAAAACCTTTCGTCGCCAGCCAGCTATATTGTCGACGATTAAATCTTATTTTAATGTTATCAAGGAATTTATTTTTTATGTTTTCAAACTTAAATTATTTACACAAGATGTGAAATGTATTAAAGGCTTAACGGCGAATTACGGGAGACCATTTGTTTACTTTTTTTAATTGCAGGGACAAAGGCGTAGTTAGGAAATGAGATTTCACGTCACAGTTTTGTTGTTTTTTTTTCTTCTAAGCTGTCCTGGTCGCGTGACGGATTGTAAATAATTAGCTCGTTCAGCCGTTACCTCCAGGGACGCTATCACGCTATTGTTTGTTTAGACGTGAATAGTTAAAATAATGTCGTTCCCTATCGCGCTTTTGAAATTTAAATAAAAAAACACAAGAGTTATTTATGACCACTTCAAGTTAAAAGGAAGCAAATAATTTGGTTTTTAATTTGTATTACAATTAACATACGGATGTTTTTGTGATAGAAATATGAAACGTCGGACTTTTTAATTGTAGAGGTGGAGAGTAGTGTAAGAAAAGGATGTGAACATTGCATGAGGAGAGGATATAAGGCACTTCCCTCATCAGACGAAGCACCTGAAACCTGAAATAGGAAAGGTTTTTAAAAAAATCATTTTTTTTTAATATCGTAAAATTGTGTTAATAATGTACAGTAATCCTTTAAACCATTGCATTAAATCTTAAATTAGTTCTATGAGGTTGTTCATAACATCAAATGGAAAATACGATTCCGCGATTCTGCATTAGACGGGTTTACTACACCTAATATATATGTTTAATAAATATAATAGAAACACATATTTTTATATAAAGCGAGTATAATATCGTAACTGATAAAATATGACGTTAAGCCAAGTGGTTTGCCTCGAAATTTCAATCAATCACTTCTCAGATAGATATCAAAGAAAAATATCAAAAAAAGAAGAAGAGATTGAACTCTTTTTTAACTTAACCGATATTAAAATTGTCAAATGATCATTGAAACATCAGAGAGTCTTTACGACTCTTATTGAGTTGTTCTGTTAAACTATGAGACTTCAAAGCTAATCTACGTCCGGGAGAAGGAGTAACTGAGGGACAATTTATTGGTTCATTGGAACTTGGCAATTCCTAAGTCCGTCATTAATTTGAGATTCGCCACAAGCGTTCCCGATACCCAGCGCCAAGTTTCTCAATATTTGAGCCCCTTATTTGTCGCTCCATTGATTTACAATAACTTAATAACGACGACTTTGTTAAGTGCCATTAAGAATTTTTAATGGATATCAACTTTTAAGATAAGAAATATTTGACTACGCTTACCTAGAATAACTTGAAAAATTACCCCTTTATGTTCAATATATTAGATCTTCAAAATCATCTCAAAACTGGTACCAACTATTTTGAATATAATCTTTTAATTTTTTTTAACCTAAACAATAGATTTCAAATGTATATAACATTATTTAAAAATAATTAAGTCATTCATAGCCACTGTACGTCTCATTACAATAACTCAACTCAAACATGGCTTCTGTTAAATCTACTAAATGTCAATTTTCGGTATATTTTCGGAACCCAAGGTTCTCAGTGTCATTAAAAATTAAATGGGGGTCTCACTGCGAATGTCCCCCTTCCAACAAAGAGGAATTGAAGGCGGTTCATAAATGTCGAAGTTCTGAAGTAACAAACATTTAAAAATAAAACTAGCGAATTCAGAATCTCCTCCTTTTTTTAAAGTCGGTTAAAAAGTGAAGCACTGTTTCACGAATATGAATAAAATTATAATAAATGATAAGATTATAACAACAAGGGAGTATAGGTAAGTAGAGTAACTTAGGCATAAACATTTAGTCTAATTGTTTCGTGGCCATCGCTCCTTCTGTCAACAAGTAGAACCCTCCTGATAGCCTGTGAACCTTGAATTTTAAATCGTCTATACAGGTACGACAATACATTAACTACATAACCTAAACAAATAATTACCGCACTGAAATTTAACATTAGAAAATTCCATCATTACCAACTATAAAACAGTTTTCATAACGAAGTAAGATGCTTACATTACATTCAAACGTCTATATCTAGAAACTTCCCATTTCACAGTAGTTACTAACCATACAATAATTTTGGAAATATGGTGTACAGACGCTCAAAAATTATACTCATAAAAATCGGAGAGGACAAAATGAATGGTATCGATTGTGGGGTCTCAGAAGATTGCGTGCGTGTGATGCCGCGACATCTTCTGGGAGCTTTCGGTGTCAACTTTAATTGGACCAGAGCTTTTGCTCTTGTTCCGATGCGGCGCGCGATTGGTCCCTCTTTATTTATGTGGGGTCACGAAATTTAATAATGTTAAGCTGTACAAGTATAAACGCCTGAGGCGGCACTTCGACAGCTTAACTGTCGGGTTAAGTTTACTTTAATACGTATTGTGGACGATTAAATCTACTGATTGTTTCTGCAGTGTTTATTGAGTAAGCAAAACTCACGTGATAGTGTCTAGTGTTAGTGTGTATTTGAACCTACGACCTTCTGGAAAAAAATCTCATGTTGTAAACTATTACGTCATTGACGCATCAAAATTATTCTAGTAATATTTTAATTAAATGTTTTAACACATCAAATTTATTTTTAAATTCCATTCTCTGTTAGAAATTTTAATAAAATATTTTGGTTTTGATTCTACATATTTCAATTATTATATAAACTGGCAGAATCCTTTTTACTTCTTTCCTTATTTTTAAAATATATAATTAACTACTATTTTAAAAGTATTACAAAAAAAACAGTAGGTAATTAATAAAAAAAAAGTTATTAACCAAAGCATTTAAAATTTTGGTAAAAAAAATATTACATTTAATACGTTTGAAAATAATAACTATATCGACGATAATAACTAGTTATAAACAAAAACAAAAAATGTGCACCTTTGCTTTAATTTATAAAATAAATATGTAATAAATAAAATAAACCTTAACTCCTTCAGCTGACCTTGTTCAAAGGCAGTGCCACCCTGAAAGCGTAGTCATCACGTCAATAACGTATAATGTATCTTAAAAATATTATCTATTGAATGTAAACATTCTTTACTAATGCAAAACTGGGTCGTCACTAAAGATTTTTTTGAATGAACAAAAATCTTTAGTAGGCACTACCTAAATTAGATCTCGGTTCTTCAGATTTTTAAATAGTCTTTTCAATCACTTGGCTGGTGCGTATTAATGACTGTGTTGTGATAATCTTATGCGCAAAAAGACGGTGCTGATCTACCCCTGAAGTCACTTATTAGTTTATTTTACAAAATAAGGAAATAGATATGGTCCAACTATATAAATGTGGATCCTTCACTGATAACTTACATTTATGTATTTGTCCTATTCGTGTGAACGATCAAAAATACCTAGTAAAAATGCACCCATAGCGGAATTTTCTTTCTTTCTGTCCTCACTTAGATCATCCTCCGTTCATATTAGAAATGAAGATATATCTCTTATATACCTCATACGTCAATGTTTTTTTAATGCAGCCCTGCTGTGAATAATTGTAGTTCTTATAAAAGTGTCTAGCGGACAAAGGGTTGACGGGGCTATGGCTGATAATTCAATATTTACTTTC